>JAIUZE010046304.1:0-86765 GCA_022085475.1 Heliosperma pusillum
CCAAGCAGTTGAAATATGCATCTTGCTCACATCTGATGCCGTAAAGTCGTCCATCAACTGCCCATTTACATCATATAGGGGCATTTTTTTGGTATTCTTTGTCCATCTACTAAGAAGATACTTATCAGGTATCTTCTTCACCCCTTTACCTGAGAGAATCCATATAATGTGTTTGCATATGTAGCCTTTCCTCTCAAACAGCTTGCATGAACAGCTTGCATCCCAAGTTGTAGGATTAAGTGCCACAGTGTACGTCTTCCGAAACATGGAATTCTCAACATCAAGGAACCTTGTAGTGGCATCCCTCGATGAATCTCCGGCACTACATGAATGCAAAGAATCGACACACTGCTGCTGGAAATCGTAAAACAGTGAGTGTGTGTAGACAGTGGACGCGTGAATCTCGAGTCGAAGAAGGGTTTTGGTTTGAGGTAGAGAGTGGTCACTATCTCTGTCAAGAGACTTTTGTCTATATCGTTGCTGATCCATAGCGCTCTGGAAGCGCAACCAAAACTCGACGAGGGTGCCACGGGGACTTTCAAACCGCTTGAAGAAGCTGTTTTCACTCTCAGACCGTTGGGTTGTTCTTAAAAGACAACCCAAAGGAATGTCACGGTAATAAGCGGGAATCCAACGTTGACGAATAGAAAACATATAGCTCAACCATCCATTATCTTCCATCTGAAACTCACTGATCAACCCAAACCACCTCTCTTCAAAGTCAGACGGCTCTAGGTCACAATCCCAAACAACAGAATTTAATCTGCTTACAAAATCAGTCTCTTTCGCCACTGTTGGGCCTACCTTTTCAGGTACCTTCTGCATGATGTGCCACATACAAAGCCGATGTGCAGCTGTCTTAAAAACAGCGGGAACTGCAATCTTCATAGCAGGGCATTGATCGGTAAAAAAACATTGAGGTTCCTTTCCACCCATAGCATCTAAGAATTTCTCGAAAATCCAATTAAAATTCAGGTCATTCTCCCTAGACATAAGAGAAGCACCGAAGGTGACTGACTTCTTGTGATGGTCAACGCCAGTGAAAGGAGAAAATATCATGTTGTACCTATTAAAGAAAGAGTACTACAATTAACCAAACCAATCTCACAATATTTGACTTTGTAAATATTACAGTATCACACTTAATGTTTAACAATATCACAATTATGCATAAACAATATCACAAATACAACAAGTCTGAATATAAAATCTGCAAAAGATATATGATGTGTACAAGTAAAAAAAGAGAAAAGAGAATGTTATTCATATTCAACAAAAAGGATAACAATGGAAAAAGGATAATATAAGAGTAAGAAGATTTGCAGGATAGCATTTATGTTCAATTAATAAGAATTTAATTGAGAAAATAGTTGGCAGTTAAGTATGTAAAACAATATCACAGTTTGGATGGAAGAATATCATGACTAACTGAAAACAATATCACATTTATGTTTTAAAAAAACCACACTGATGTAGTTAAATTAGTGAATCAGCAATAATTGTTGATGATATACAGTGAATATAAGAAAATAGAAGGTTCTACCTATTAGTTGAATAGGTTGGATCAAATGTCACCGCCTCACCATATAAAGAGTAATTACGACGTGCTTCTGCATCAGCCCAGAAAACACGACACAAACATTGGTCTGCATCGACATCAAAGGCATAATAAAAGCCTTCCATCGTTTCAGAAAGTTGTTGAAGCTGATTGATAAACATTTGGGCATCTTGCTGCCCTATGAAGCACTTAATTTCCCTTCCAAAATTCTTAAAATCAGTCAAAGAAGCTCCAATATTCTGATACCCATTAACATATTCCTTATAAGCCCTGAAACTAGTAGTTAGGCCTATATTGATCTTGCAATGATCGACGATTAATTGTTTTTGGTGTAGAGTAAGTTTTCGTGATTTTTTCTGAAACTCTTTATACTTTAGGGGACAAAGTAGGTGGTTATGAGAAGCATGAAACTGAGAAACAACAAAGAATGGTATTTGAACTTCGTCAATTGTTTTGAAGATAAGTTTGAAGTAAATCTTGGCTTTACAACCGATCCTAGTGATCTTAGTCTTCTTCGGATCATATCCCTTGCCCTTTTTCTCGTCTTCTTCAACAGGTGGAGGCAAAACTGCCTGCTTAGAGTCCCTAAAGCCTTCTCGGTTACAAACAATCAGTTTTGACTTTATACCACCATCACGACGAAACCTTTTAGTTGAAGACAATCTTGGTTCAAATCCGCATGCTAATGCATAAGACTCATAAAACGCAACACATTCCTCAATTGTACAGAAAAGTTGACCTACACTAGGTGTACATTTAGGGGCCACATTTCTCTGCCATTCCTCAGAACCACCAGGGGTCACGCTCAAAGCAAGATGATTCCCAGCAGGCACATCAGCATCTTGTAAGCATAGTGGAGTAGAAATAGACTCAACAGAATTAAAGGTGTTATCAATATCTCCTAGCAGGAAAAGTAATTTGAGTTACTAGGATAACATGTGATATTGTTAGACTAGATATGTGATACTGTTAAGAGTTATATGTGATACTGAATATATATTACATAATGAAAGGTTTAGATTGAACACTATATTTCAACATGTGGTACTCTTAAGAATAATACGTGATACTGTTTAGAAGAAGATGTGATACTGAATATAGCTTAAGGAGTAAAACAATAAGGTAAAACACTAAATTTCAACATTGATATATTGTTTTCCATGATGTGATACTGTTTAGAAGAAGATGTGATACTGTCATTGATCTCTGTGATACTAATAACAAGAATAACTAGATGAGAACAGCAATACATCGATTCAAACGATAAATAAACACATAAATTAAAAGATAATAAGATTAAATTCAGTGAAACAGAAAGAAGAAGCCTAATTAATATATTAAAAATCTTGTGATTAGGTCAATATACAATCAGTCACAAAAAAAGAACAAATTAGGTCAAGTAGAAACTAGAGGAAAACAATAAATCAATTTAAAAGAAAAGATGACAGCAATAAATCAATCAAAACGAATACTAAAGACATAGATTAAAAGATAATTTGATTAAAAGCAGTAAAACGGATAATAAAAACCTAATTAACATATTAAAAAGCTTGAAATTGAAAATTGAGAATTAAAAAGAAGAGAATATAATACCTGACATTGAAATTAGAGGAATTAATGAAGAAAGTATAATATAAGACGGAGAAGATGAAGATGGACGGAGAAGATGACGATGGACGGAGAAGATGACGATCGGCGGAGATGAAGACGGACGGAGCAAAAGAACGAACGAAATAGAGAATTATCAATGTAGAGAGAGAAAATCAGAGGAGAGATAAATTGACTGTGAATTGTGAGGGAATTGTGAGGGAATTGTGAGGATTGAGTGTTTATATATGATGTTAGTAAATGACGAAAATACCCCTGCTAGTCATGTGTGATTTCAGTCATTGATCTCTATTGTTTAGACGGTTGAGATTAGGACTCACGGACTCAAAAAAAGAGGGTGGACTCATGGGATCCTAATTCTATATATATATATATATATATATATATATATATATATAGGCTGAATCCGGTGAGACCGTTAATTATGGAGAGGCAGCCTGCCTCACCAAACTTTTCATTGGACTGAATTAGAAGACTCAAATGGTATTGTTCAAGGGGCTGACAATTAGAAGTCATTCCTAATTGGCCCAAACACCTTCTATATCAAACACAAACACCAAAGTCCAAAATCAGACATAGATTGCTGCGATTTCAATCAATTTCTTGAAATCAATTGCTGCGATTCTACGAAATTGGGCGTCGATATTCATCGAAACAACACGTAACAACCCGAGTTTAGCAAATTCAGAAGAAAATTTCAATTAGTTTGCAGGTAATTTCATAATTATTTTCTAATTGAGCATATTCACAAATTTCGTTGATTAATTTATGATATAAGTCTCAATTTTCATCAAAATTGAACTTTTTTATCAACCTCGTGATTTCCTATTAATTACAACGTTTTTTTTTTGACGTTTTGCGGCTCTGATTGTTATGGAGATTGTAGATATTACAATACTTGATGGTAATAGTTCTATTGAAACAGGTATGTCGCGATTTTGCTGCTTTGATTTCGATTTTCTGAATCTAAGACTTGGTTGATTGAATCTTAAAAATGACATTGTAATATTCTAGGTCTTTGTTAATGTGAAATAGAGACTCGATGTTGGTGTTTATGGTTGTTGTCTAATAAAGATTTGATTTTGTGATTATTATAATATTCGCTCCGTCACGGTGAAAAGTTAGTTATATAATGCATTGCATATATGTTTGTTTCTTTGTGAATCTAGAACCTGTTTTTGTGAAACTTAGACATGATTTTACGAAACTTATAATCATCGTTCCGTCATGTTGAGAATTTAGTTATATGATGGATATATAGTTGTTTTGTTGTGAATCTAGGACATGATTTTGTGAAACTTAGACATGATTTTGTGAAACTCGTAACATTCCCTCTGTTAGCAGTAATATGTTTTTTTTTGTTTTTATGTTTGATTTGTTGTTAACCCGTGACATGATTCTTGAATATTTATTACCATCGTTGAGAATCCTAGCCAATATTTTTCCACATGAGTATCTAATTAAAGGTTTGTTTCTTTACACAGGAAGATACATCTCTAGAGGAAGAAGAGGAATAAGCGGAAGAAGCGGAATAGAGAGTTAAGAAGCGAAATAGAAAGTGATGTATTCCCAGGATGATGAGGATTGAATAAAAACAATCGTTAACTACTTTTCTTTTATGTTTGATTTATTTTGGTTTTCAACTCAAGTATTTGGGAATATGTTTTTGGTTAGCATTTGATGATTTTGTAGTATATGATGATTTTGTGAAATATAGACATCAACTTGTGAAATCGTTTTATTGAAAGTTTATTATTTCAGATTTTGTGAATCCTACACGTAATTGTGTGAAACCTAAGTTTGATTTTATGAAACGTGTGTGATTTTGTGAAACAGAGACATCAGTGGGTGAAATCGCTTTAATTTAAAGGTTACTATTTCATATTTTGTGAATAAAATATGTAATTGTGTTATGATTCCTTTTACGTGTGAAATTTCTTACACATAAATTTCTAGACTCACAACATGAAAGTCAAAGATTCAGAAATGTTAGCTATAGGATTCACAAACAACTGCCATACTTTGACAAAATAAATTTCTATTTGCACAAGAGTTTCACAAATTGAGATCCTAGTTTCACAAATGACTGCCCTACTTTAACAATCAAGGATTAGCCGTAGGATTCATCACATAGATTAGTTGTAGGATTCACAAACTAAAAGGCCAAGTTTCACAAAGTCAAATCCTATTTTTAAAAACTAAGTTTATAGATTCATAATTCAAAAGTGTGAGATTCACAAACTGAGGTCCTAGATTCACAAAAGTACAAGTTGATTTGCTTGTCTACTAAATAATTACCTACTTTTGTGAATCGTTTCTCTTATACAAAATGTTGCGGAATAATACTTATACACACTGTTGGAAACACATGTTTACTAAATTATGGAGTTACATCTAAGGATTAACACAATCTGAATTGTCTTAATCCCTTGATCCCTTGATCCCACAGTCTTGATCCCTTGATCGCACCGTCTTGATCCCTTGATCCCACCAGTACAACACAAAACTTTAGGCAAAAACCTATACCAACAAAAACAATCAACGATATACAATTAGTTAAAAATATATACCATAGTTACATATAAAATTAAAGGAAATGACATCAATTTTAAGACGAGGATTTTTTCAAAATATATATGTTTATGGTGAACAGGAAAAAAACAAGTTGAATTACTATTTTCATATGAGTTTCACAATCTAAGATCCTAGATTCACAATATAAAATGCCAAGATTCACAAACCTTAGCTGTAGGATTCACAAACCTTAGCTGTAGGATTCACAAACTGATGCCCTACTTTAACAAAGAAAATTCCTCCTTTTCAAGTAGTCTACCAAACTTGGGTCGGAGATTCACAACACAAAAAGCCAAGGTTCACAAACCTTAGTTGTAGGATTCACAAACTGATGTCCTACTTTAACAAAGAAAATTCCTCTTTTTCAAGTAGTTTCACAAACTTGGGTCGAAGATTCACAACACAAAAAGCCAAGGTTCACAAACCTTAGCTGTACGATTTACAAGCAGATGCTCTACTTGAACAAAGAAAATTCCTATTTTCAAGGAATTTTTACAAACTTGAGTCCTAGATTCACAACACAACAAGCCAAGTGGACTTAATCAATGGAACCCTAAGCCCTAAATCCTTTTCCTTATTCATGGAACGGGGGCGAAAACCAAAACTAAGCCCTAAAAAGGAAGGGTGAACCCCTACCGAGGGGAAATGGGATAATAAGAGGGGGACGTGTATCCTAAATTTAGAACGGGAAATAGTTTAGAGATCATAAGAAGGGTGCGGGTATCCTAAATTAAAAAGTGGACTTAATCAATGTTTTTTAGAAAAGAAAAAGGTCAAAAAGAAAGAGAAAAGGGTAATTTTTACATTCAACAAGATAACATAAGTAGGCAGAGGTCAGATATATGACAATTCACAAGCAAATAGAATGTTATTTGTTCATCTAAAAAGAAATTCATTCACAGCCAAGATAGTTTTGTAGGAGTATAGTTCACTTCCGTTATTGTAGCAATAGCTTTGTTTTGCACAAAATTAAGTGATCGTTACTGATTGTGATTGTGTTAATGAAACTGTACATCATATGTTTGTGGGTAGCTGATTAAGACGAACGATAAAGTTGTAGGAAAAATGTTAAAGCCCTTCAAAGTACTCTGCTAACCTGAACTATTTCAATTTACTATCGTTAGTGAATGTAGACTGCATCAACTAGGCTTCTTTTTCCTTATGCAATAATCCCTCATAAATTGACCCAGTAGTTCAACAAAACTATAAGGTGTGACCTCACACGACAAAATGATTCAAAGTAAAAGTCTTCCTCAGAAATGTTTATAAAGCGATCATGTTTAGATGTCTACCTGAAATAACAAACAATTCAGTAAAAACAGTTGAGACACACCTCAAAAACAATAGTTAATGATGAATTAAATGTCAATACAATTTATGTATATAAACCCAACTTTTTTGAACTAGCATTACACTTGACTACCAAACCTAATGGTTAACTCGAGTGCAGAGCAATTGCCAATTGCTCAGTGCACCCGCCATTATCAACATGCTATCAATAAGAAACAGATATGCGGTTATCGCTTAACTTCATGAAAAAGTATTTCTAATCGCTTAATGTTGTGCAAAACAAACCTACAATAATAATGGAAGTGAACTATTTAAGGTTTGTGAATGTGGGATCTTAGTTTGTGAAACTCCTATGAAAACTCATGAAAGCGATTTGAACAATTTATGATCAAGTTTCACAAAATAAGATATAAGATTCACAAAATAGCCACTAGGATTCACAAAATAAGACATGATTTTACGAAACTTATAATAATCGTTCCGTCATGTTGAGTATTTAATTACAGCTAAGTTTTGTGAACCTTGACTTTTTATGTTGTGAAACTTCGACCTAAGTTTGTGAAACTACTTGAAAATTAGGAATTTTCCTTCTTTAAGTAGGGCATCTTTTTGTGAATCCTACGCCTAAGGTTTGTGAATGTGGGATCTTAGTTTGTGAAACTCCTATGAAAACTCATGAAAGCGATTTGAACAATTTAGGATCAAGTTTCACAAAATAAGATATAAGATTCACAAAATAGCCACTAAGATTCACAAAATAAGACATGATTTTGCGAAACTTATAATAATCGTTCCGTCATGTTGACTATTTAATTACAGCTATGTTTTGTGAACCTTGACTTTTTATGTTGTGAAACTTCGACCTAAGTTTGTGAAACTACTTGAAAATTAGGAAAATTCCTTCTTTAAGTAGGGCATCTTTTTGTGAATTCTACGCCTAAGGTTTGTGAATGTGGGATCTTAATTTGTGAAACTCCTATGAAAACTCATGAAAGCGATTTGAACAATTTATGATCAAGTTTCACAAAATAAGATATAAGATTCACAAAATAGCCACTAGGGTTCACAAAATAAGACATGATTGTGCGATACTTATAATAATCGTTCCGTCACTTCGACCTAAGTTTGTGAAACTACTTGAAAATTAGGAATTTTCCTTCTTTAAGTAGGGCATCTTTTTGTGAATCCAACAGCCAAGGTTTGTGAATGTGGGATCTTAGTTTGTGAAACTCCTATGAAAACTCATGAATTAGGAATTTTCCTTCTTTAAGTAAGGCATCTTTTTGTGAATCCAACAACCAAGGTTTGTGAATGTGGGATCTTAGTTTGTGAAACTCCTATGAAAACTCATACTATTAAGACTTTATTTCAGGTGTCAGACCTGACTGCTAATTCAGAGTTCAAAGATTTTTTTCCTAAAACAGTGAAGCTTTTAGTTTACCATGAATTTATAGCTGTTGTGTTAATAACACCATGGACTCCTTATTTTTTTTTTCCCGACATCTCCTATGAACCACTATTACAATAGGTAAAATTAACGAAGTTGTGATATTTGATTTTGGGGAGAAGGTTTGGAGATTCTAGCATTCCCATGCAATCAATTTGGGGGCCAAAATCGAAATCTAGGTTTGAAAAATGCACACTACATCAGTCAATCACATTGCACAAATTAAAGAAACACCAAATCTCCTCCAAGTAGAATCGTCATACACAAGTTGTAGTAATTTAAATACGTCAAACAAGAACACGAGATTAAAGCGTATAACATGAAACTGAATCTAAAAAGTACTAAAAACACAAATAAACCAACTTATTAAATTCAACATCACAAAATTCACATTAAAATGAAAAGAAATCAAATCGAGCAGAAAAATCTAAAATAAAATAAACATGATAAAAGTAGAAGCAAAGAATGGAGAAGTGATTTAAGTACCTCAAATCGAACCAGAATTGATAAACAAGCGTAGAAACGATCGAAACCTGCAAAACATAAGCTCAAGTGAGTACATAAACTAATTAAGTAGTTGAATGAACGAAAATGCACAAATTGAATGAACGAAAATGCACAAAATCGAAATCAAGGTATGAAATACTAAAGGAAAGGAAAGAATCATAAATAAGTATAGAAAAACAGCGAAAATTGGAAAAAAAATAAGCTCAAATTAGTACATACTCTAATTAAATTGTTAAACGAACAAAATTAGGATGAGAAAAAGTACCTAATCGAAAATTAGGATGAGAAAAATGACCTAGATCGCTGGTGATCGAAAATGGCGAAGCTCGAGATAGAAAATGGAGGATTTGTTCAATATTGCGTGGAAATGGAGTGTGGAAATGGAGTGTGGAAGAGAGAGAAAGAGTTTAGAAATTGAGCATAGAAGAGGAAGGCAGCGTAAATGCAGAGAAAGAGTTTAGAAACTGTCAGGTGGTCATAATTTTTGTAGGGGACACATGGCACAATCTGAAGTGTCCATATGTTTTAGATCCAATGGTTAGGATGGGTACAGCTGCCTCACCCTAAGAAGGGTGCCTCACATGATTCAATTCCTATATATATATATATATATAAAATGGGTCATCTCATATTTGGTTGATATGATCCACAACTAATTGTGATTATGATCAACCAATCATGCTTATCTCAAATGTTTCATAAACATTAAGCATTCTAATATAAAAATTATATTATTGAATCTTATTTAATCATATTACAATAAGATATATTTCTCACTTGTAAACTTGTTCTGTTTAAGGGATTAATTAATCTGTATCGTTATACAATTAATTAATATTCTTGATTAGGGAATCGTCTTTTTGGTGTGACCTCAAGGGATCAACTGATCACCACCGTCATACGACAGTAATGTCAAACTCTAGTAAGCCAATCATTACCGATTAATGTGGATCAGTTGACTATTATGTTAATTATCCCTTTGTATTCTCGTTAATGAGATTTAATTAAGTGATCGCACTATTGTTGAGGACACTCACTCCAACAATCTCCCACTTGTTCGCAACAAGTGTGCGTCACCAATTCTCTTGTCCTATTTTAAATCTCCCACTCAATGCAAGGTGTCTTGCAGGTCGTACTTGGATGGGATCATATCTAGAGTGGTTTTCTCGATCTGGAGAGTAACTGTCTGACCGGAATTATCTACCGTAGATACCTTCCGAGCGTGGCCACGCATTTCCAGTTCACTACTACTCGAGTGGCCTTGAGATATTGGATAACCATGACAAGGGGTTGGACAATTCCTATCGTACTATTCCCTTCGTTCACTCACAATCCTTCTGTTGGAGTAGGTGTCTTCCACAATAGTGCGCCACATAATAAATCTTATTAAGGAATATAATTGGGATATTTATTGACTATATATATGATTAGTCAGTTGATTAATGTAAATCAATAACGGTTGGCTGACTAGAGTTTGACGTTATTGTCGTATGACGGCGGTGATCAACTGATCCCTTTCGGTCACACCTAAAGGATGAAATCCAAATAGTAACTAATTATTTGTATATGATACAGTTAATTAGTCCATTACATATATTCGATATGTACGAGAGTTAATTGTTAGAAATTGAGTTAAGAACTCAAATTCGATTAAGTTTATTTTTCAATTATGCGATAATTGACTAATAAATTTATATCTTATTTTAATATGATTAAATAAGATTTAACTTAGTAATTAATCGTTAAATTACTAAATTAGTTGAGGTTTTGAGATAGAGGTAATTAGTTAATTATATTTACAAGGAGTTGTAAAATAAATTAACTAAGCATTGTGGGACCCATTATATATTGATATAATATAATATGATTAAAATGTTAAGTACATATTATTCGTTTATCTTGTGTCATTATTTTTTAATATGATCAATTAACACGTAATTATACAGATAATTAATCCATATATCACTAGTATTTGTGGGACAAATATCAAAAATCAAAATGGACCAAATAAGGCCTCACATGGCCGGTTATGGTATAGTGGGAAGTGATGATGGTTGCTCTTATTCATACTCACAAGTAACATGTGATTATGACATGAATAGTAAACCTAAAATCATTTCATTCAACACTACACTCTACCACTTTGCATGTGATTAAAATAAGCAAAATAAGAGCCTTGTGATGCTCTTCATGACCGGCCATATTGTCTTTATAAGGGCAATATGGTTGTTCATTTCATTTGCTAATTCTTGCTTATTTTTCATACATCTCTCAAAAACTCTCATTCTCACTAAAACACTCATAATACTAATATTTACCAAGTATTACTAGTGTAGTAATATATTCTAATATTAGTAGCACAATATCTATCTTATTATCTAGTTAATAATAAGGGTAGATTTTTTTGGTATCATCTTGGTGCAACTTGAAGGAGGTCTTCTAGTTTGGAGATTATTCTTGTTCATCCATATTAATAGCTCAAGAACAACAAGAAGGAGTTCTTGTTGTGCCCTTTTAATTTCCATATCAATGTGAGGAAATTTCTTCTTTTATATAAATGTCTTTATATTTGCATGCATGTTACATAGATCATTAAATACTAAATTAACAAGTAATTTAGTAACTAATTAGAGGAGTCTAATTAACGTCTATGGACTTTCATGTGGTATCAGAGCTAGCTTGTAGCATGCATGTTCCTTTTGGACATTTTTTATTAAAGTTATAAGATAACTAATAAATCAAAAATTTAAGTTAAAATATGATTCTGACGAAATTTTTTGGTGCATGTATACCTACTGACGTAAAAATGTTTGTGGTAAAATTTCGTGATTATAGGGATTGATTTGCTATTTATTTTGATTTTTGGCTTTTAAACCGAGTTAACATGCATTTTATGAGTTAAAAGTTAACTAAAAATAGTTGCATGTTGATTCTGGCCATGAAATTTTAATATGATCTCACATGAATGTATTAACTATTGTATGTAAAATTTCGTGACTTTTAATTAAGTATTGCATGTTTATTGATTTTTATACGATAAAAGTCGATAATATGAGATTATAATATTCATAAAATTGAAACGTCCTTTTCTAGTCTTGAAATTTTTTGGTACATTTTACATCTGATATTGATCATCTTGGTGAAATTTCATATTTTGTTTCACTGTTTTACTATATTTAATGATTTTTATTTGATAAAACCATTAAATACAAAGCTATTTGTTCATAAAATTAATTTAAATTTTTTGAGCAAATGTTTTTTTATTTTTATAGTTCCTGAAAATGTTCCAGAATGTACAAAATTTTTGTTTTCAAATTTTATCATGTTTATATTTTATTTTGGGTTTATTTCATAATTGTTATGATTAAACCGTAATATTTAGCAAATGAAATCAAATCGGTCTAATTAATGACCAACAAAAATTAGTAGGGACTAATTTTGAGTTCTAGAACAGTTTAGTTAATTAGTTTGAATTTAAATGAGATTTAAATGTTGATATTGATTTTTAATGGTTAAAAATCAATAAATCCCGTAAAATCGAGCTACAATGAGCATGAATGTGTTTAGGGCGATTTTGGCATGATTTTTGCAGCAATTTATTTATGGTTGAATGAATGAATGTCATTTATTTAATAATTTATGCAAATTCTGTACCTAGTATGGCCTAGTTATTTTAATCGTTATTACCCGTAATGTAAGGGAATAACGGTTTGGTTGTAATTTTATTGCGATCTCGTATCGCCGGTTTGTATAATTTAATAATTTCATTTTATAGAATAAATGTATAATAGGAACTTGTATATTTGTAATTATTTTTATGAAGACCGGTGACTCCCTCAATACTGTGCCATTTTTGGAAGGTGTTCCAAGTGAAGAGGCAAGGGACCAAGGAGTTGGTTTCCGAATTTGTAATTATCTAGTTAATTTGATTATGTAGGTGGCCATACTAGGATTTTATCGTTGCTTGGTTGCTTGCTTTATTTCCGCTCATGCCAAAATCGTCACACATGCATTTTATTATCCGTTATTGTCAATTCAACGTTATTCACAATTCACCGACTTAGTTCACTTATAGGGAATTAATAACTAAATTGACAAGATCTCTCACATATTTAAAAAATTGAGATTAGCCTTACCAATTAGTAACACCTATGAATCCCGTGTTCATTAGGGCTACCACGCTCGTGGGTCCCTTTTTACCTCGGGTAAGTATGTAGGGTGATATGATCACAAGCTAAAATTGGATTGGACTCAACGTGATAAGCGTTATCTTGGGACTAGGAGATGGATTTAGTTGAAATCCGTCAACAAAGAGTTCTAAGAGTAGAATTAGTCAAGTAATGACTTACCATTTCTAGATAAAGGTAGCATGCGATGACTATTTTTATTTAAAGATGGGTCTTGGAATCATTTATATAATTTAGTGAGAGGTCATTATATAAATGCTAAACTTGTTAAAATGTTTTTCAAGTAAATTAACAATGAATGTTTATATATTTCTTTTTGTTGTAGTAACAATATTCGCACAATGTCAACTTCATCCAACAACGCAACCTTGGGTAAGGACTCATGGTTGAGATCCGTCATGGACAAGTGTGTCCTAAAAGATGACGGAAGTAACTTCGTTGAATGTGAGTCAACGATCAAGAGCGCCGCGTTATCCGATAACGTGCTTCGCTACTTGGTCGAAGAGCCCCCCACCGAACCCGCGCCTAGATCGTCCGCGGTAGTTCGGGCCGAATATGACCTTTATTTGAAGGTTGCTAATGACGTCAAGAATTTCCGGACCCCTTAAATCGGATTTCGGTTCGGTTTCGGTTTTAAAAAGCGGATCAATTTTTTTTTTCTCTGCCCTATTTGATGATGCAGTTCGTAATACCCTGACTAGTTTTTAACTTCTTGTGGGCGAATACGAGGGTTTCCCATTCATGTTTTTCATATTATTTCCAACATCTTACATAGCTTATTAGATTATTTAATTTATGTACAGAAAATATATAGCTTTTTTTTAATTTAAGTAACCATCGATTTGATTAGACTAAGATTGTTAATATACAAGGGAGGGACATGCAAGGAACAAGAGACGCTAGTTCGGTTACGTAACCTTTACTTTTGTCGTACCTTGGTAATTTTGGCTTTACAAATTATCGAGAAAAAAGGGACTTAATCAATCTAATTCCCTAAGTTATCCTAACTAATTAGGAATCATATTCCTTGTAATTGGGTTAAAATATGACTCTTTTAGGTGTACATATACTTGACTCTTGATAAAAAAAATACTCAATCATCATATTCTTTAGCTTCATGGTACCAGCTTCATAGGAAAAAAGATCTTTAGCTTCTAGTCTAACCTTTGCCTACCGCCTCACGCACAAACTTCCTCCTATCTTTGACCTCATGCCACATATCACATATCACCATGCCCGAAACTAATCAATCTGGGAGGAAGACTACACTGTCGTTTCATCTTGCTCTAGCTATTACCAACATCCGTAATCATGTTACGGTGGCCCTTGGTTTGGACAATGACCAATACCGTCTATGCATGGGTGGTCTCTCTCTCTCTCTCTCTCTCTCTCTCTCTCTCTTAATCATGTGAAATCTCAATGTGTCCTTTATCACATTATCGATCCCAACGGTAAGGCTAAGAAAGCCACCATGGACGAAGACCAAGAACTATGAGAAAAATCGGATGCCATTGCCCATCAGAGGATCTATGCCACGATTATGAGTGATTTACTTGAGTCGGTTGTCGAAGAAAAGTCCACCGCAATGAAGTGCTGGTGTTGAATTCGCGACATCTTTCAAGGCAATAAACACTCCCTAGCTATCACGCTGGAACAAGAGGGTTCACATGTTTCAGGAGTGACTTTTCGACTGCTTTTGCTTATTGTCAACGCCTTACAAGCCTTGCTTAACAATTAAAAAACATTGGTTCTCCAATGACTGATAGTCGTCTTATTTTACAAATAGTTTTTGATCTTACCGATGCTTATCACAGCGTAGGTACAGTTGTACGTCAAGGCAGTCCTCTTCCACCAATTTATCGAGCTAATACTTGAAGAGGTCGGTCTTGCCAGGCAGGCCACGGCTAGACCCTGGAATTCGGTCGTATATGCAAAGCATCATGTTGATAATGACAATTCATTTGTTTCGGGCTATCCTACTTTCTCGTTCGTGGCTAATAACGGAAAAGGAAATGGCTCCAATAGCAAGAAGAGGGGAAATAAAGGGAAGAACAATAATGGAGGGACTATTTCTCAAGGATCGGATCGACCACTGCAAACTGTAGATACCTCAGTTCTACACCTTCCGCCAACCACCCAGAGATGATTGGGCCGCATGTTTGATACGCGAAACGATTTATGAAAATTTGTAAGTTTATCGTCAAGTGATAGCTCAAACACTTGTGTCTACCCCTTGGTCGTTATCTACGCACCAGTACGGTCGTTTTGACAGTCATTAGAGTTCATTTGGCGTCCGGGTCTAAAACCGCTTCATTTTCTAGAAACCGTTTTAAAATGCCGAGTCAGAACACTTTAGAATATTCTGGGTATTTATTAAATCTTCAAATTCTATATTTTTTGGTAAAATATATCTCATATATTTTTAAAAGGAAGTATAGATCTACCGCAATTCCATAATAGAAACGTGGAAATCTTTCTTCAGCAGAAGAAAGCCTCTAGGGAAATAACGCAGCAGGTGCTGCGTCCCTTTGGAGGATCGCAGCTCCTCCTGCGCCCGTTCTCAAGCCTGTTTTCTCTATTTTCAGAATATTTTCGTGATAAGTTTGAGTTATTCAATTCTTCATATATTCTAGTATAAAAGGAGACCTTCGATCTCACTTTTTTTGGCACGCGAGTGTTCAGCCCTTCTCTTCTCTCTGCATTCTAGACTTTGCTCTAAGCTTTTGATGCCTACGTGCTTGATCAATCGACAACATAAGCTCAGATCATTCTGAGTACCTTTCACGTTGCATGACCGACCAATTTGACCACTACATAATCAACTAATTCAATCAAATTAAATCCTCTATCGAGGGCACTTTCTACGTACATTCGAGTCGAGAAATCACTAAACGTTAACTTAGTTAATCTCGTTTTGTCAAACATGTAAGTCCGAGGGTGTAAATCCCATCTTTTATTTGTATCATTTATTTTCTGCTCAATTAATGTAAGAATCACGTCAGAAGTATATTCAAAACCGATTTTAAAACGAAACCTTTTTACAAAACCTTTTTTAGCAGACATCAGACGTCGAGAAGAAACGTAGTAGCAGCTGCGCCTCTTCGAAGGATCGCAATGCCTGCTGCGCCTCTTTTAGGGGATGTCCTGCTCCTGTTCTTTTTCTTCTTCTTCCTCTGGTTCCTGCGATTTTGTTCTTTTTTCTTATTTCTTTTTCTTCGTACATAAACCATGTTTCAATCTAGGCTTTCATATAAAACGTTTTCTTCTCGACCTAAATTCCTAATAATTCGATATTAGCGAGTTTTCGTCTTTAAATCAAAATTGGGTCTTGGAGATTCGATTTGTTCATATCAAGTCTCTGGAATTCGTTATTTATATAAATTATAGTGTAAATAATATGTTAAACCACTCCCACTCGAGTTATAGGTCAATAATCAATCGTAAATATACAAAAGAATTTTAACTACTCGCGATTTTGACTTCATAGTCAGAATTCACCTCAAGAACAGACGCAATGAGCCCTGCGCCTCTTTCAGAGGACGCAACTAATGATGCGCCTGTTTTAGGTTGACTTCGGTCCCTTAACTTCCGTTCTCGCCTTGATGTAGCTTTAATTACGTAATTAACAAACTATTAGTCATAATATCGCTCCTAATCTGTCTTTTAGTTTTCAAATCTTTTTTTCTTCAAATCTCCGTTTTGAATATATTTCTGACGTGGCCCCGTGATCCTTAGTAATCCGTTGTAATCTTATTTAATCATTATAATTGTATGATTTTTGCTTTTCTCTCATATGTAATTAATTCTAATCCCCAATTTTGACATAATTGAGTGCCAATTACATGTTCACTGTGTGGTACACGGCGGGACCACGGATCGGAACAAGCGTAGAAATACACATTTGTGGATTCACCACCAATTTTTATGGGAAATTGAAACCGTTCGAATACCTTATGGCATGTCAAGAGACAAAGTAATGACATAAACACTAAGAACTCGATACCCTTAGCATTCTATGTCTAGAATGACTCTCGTCGATGCCAATGAACACGGATGTGCACAGAGATCTGGAGTAAGGGGTGAGGGTACTGATGCGTGTCATTCATATACATTTATTCCCTTATTTGACACGCATTTTTATGCTTATTACGTAGCTTTTAGCTATTATTATTCCTCTATTTGCTACTTTGGGTTGTGTTGTAGTTTTTTAGGTTATTATCCAAAAAGGAGCAAATGCAAGCCAAATCCTATCAACAAAGTAAGTTTGAAGGAATTTCAAGGGCCTTATGTCACTAGTGTCAACTTCGAAGAGCCATATCTCAATATCTTTAGTTGATAATCCAGTTATTACAATTGGAGATGAAATCTTATCCTCTTAGCTTTCCAACGCCACCAAAAATGCATGATTTGACCAAGTAACGAAGAAATGGCGGCCTCTTGAAGTTCGGTGCGCATTGCAGGAAATTCGCCAGACTTTTAGTCGATCGACTATCTGAAGTTGTCGATCGACAGGTTTTAGAAATTAGTCGATCGACAACTATTTTGGTCGATCGACTAATTTGAAGTACAGATAGCAAATTTCTTCATTTTAGTCGATCGACCAGTGTTGTTAGTCGATCGACTGCTTTTAGCTTTAGCCGAAAATTAGATTATCTGATTCGGCTCATTAGTTTTAATAATTACAGAGCTTAGTATTTAAGCTTTGTAAAACAGAATAATTAGGTTATCTCTTTTACACTGTTAAATATCCTACGTTCCTTTTAGCGACTTTAGATCTAATAATTTGGAATCGATCTTTCTTCCTTTTCTTTTGGTATTGAATCTTTCTTCTTTAGTTTCAATTCCTTCTTCTTAATACCTCTATCCTTGTTCTTTCTCTTTAATATTTAATTTATTAGATTGTTAATTGTTCTTCCATCTTATTCCGGCATGTTTAATTCAATTTTTGTTGTTATAGTTAATTTAATTGAATCTATTATGAGTAGCTAGTTTTTCTATGATGGGATTTAGTGGAACCGCGGTTATGTGATGGTATAGTTACTAGATTTTTAGTTGAGTCATAATTATTGGTTTGTATTGTTAATTGTTGCATTAATTGTTAGTAAATTGGTTTAATGCATGTGACTGATCTGCTAGTTTGTTAAACCTCGACATAGATCGTAAGTTGGAAAAGGGAGAGACTCGCAGCGAACAATAGAATGCCCTAATTAGAGCGAAAGCTAGATTAGTAATTCTAGGGTGAATAGTAGACCGAAAGGAACTATTCCTTACCTTTCAGACCATGTTTATGTTAATCTTTTAATTCATTCGTTGACCGTCGTTGACCGCGGTAATCTGATATCCTAGCTATTTCTCTTATTATTTTTGAATTCACTTTCTTCCTTTATTTCTCTTTCCTTCACTACTTGTAGTTTAGATAACAAACAATCAAAACCCCCCATTGGTTACTTAGACAGACTATTAATTAGCGAATAGAATTTCTTTAGTCTCGCAGTGGATACGATCCCAACTTCCTTTACTGCATTAGTTTAGGCCTGTTGGTTATCTTTGATTAGGTGTGCGATTTAGCCTGTCAAATTTTGGCGCCGTTGCCGGGGTGACAGTTTATTTTATTTGCTTTTTATATAGTTTGTCTTTTGGTCAGGGAACTTCCGTTCCTTGAGACCGCTCTCATGCTATTTACCATTACATTCCCGCAGGATGAGAACGAATGTTTTGGTAGTTATATAGACATGATCAAGGAATGGGTTGATACACTACATCATGAATTTTTTATTTTTCCCTCCTAATTTGCATGTTTATTATCCAGGGTATAAATGACCCTACACAAGCATACCTGAACTCCATAGGTAAGGGGAACTTCAGTGGAAAACCCGTTGATGAGGTATTAGAATTTTTTGAGTGGTTTGCCCTTGAGAGTGTTAAACCCCAATTTTCCCTTTTTGTGAGCGATAACAGTAAAGACATGGTGAGTGAGCCCACTTTTGACAACTTAAGATAATTGATGCCAGTGAGGCTATTATGGACACTTCTTATGCTATAGATGTCACTGATGAGTCGATTTCTAATGTTTATTCGGGTTCCATGATAAGAGACCCGTTAGAGTCTTTGATTGTTTTAGATGCTTGTGCAGATGTTTCAGGAACCAATGACGTTGTGTTGGATATGTTAGAGGCTGCTTTGGACGGTAGAGAGCTTAGTACTGACGATATCCGGACGGTAAATAGGTTGGTGTCCATCTCTTTCATGATTGAGGTAACGAAACCCGAGCTTAATCCTCTTTCCTCAAATATTAATTATGCGTTCTTAGATGAGTTTGAATCGCACCCATCCATTGTAGTTCAACTCTCGATCAAGACCACATATCTGCTTTGGTTGTTCTTAAAAAGAATGCATTTGAGGAGATTGATGATTATGACTCACCAAAAGGTAGACCACCGGACATATATGAGATCATTTGTGATAGGAATATTAACATTCAACTTATTGTTGTTAAGTGGAATACCCTGATTGTTTACTGTCAGCGTCATCGTGGGAAAATTGATAAGACGCAATGGTTTATTCTATATGTATTGATTTTTCCCTTTTACTATTTATTATCTTGTAAGGATCATGCACAGAGTTATGATAAGCTTTAAGGGCCTTGAGCGCCTACTCTTACCCGTATTTGGATAAGGGTCGCTGAATAGTGGTAGCTGGCCACGACCTCCCTTTGTTGTTGGCTGGTTTGGGGAGGTCTATCTTGTATAATTTTGTAAGTTTGCTTCCATTTAATTTATATTCATTTACATTCACCTTGTTTTGCGTACCCTTTTCTCTATATTTTTGATGTTGCTTATTATTTGCTGAAAACAATGAGGACATTGTGTGTTTTTGGTTTGGGGAGGGTATGCATATGTCTGTGTTTTGCATCCATTTGCATATTTGTTGCATTCACGATCTTATATTTATTGCATTTATGCATGCATTGTCGTTTTCAATAAAAACATAAATTTTAAACCGTAAAACAAAAAAATAACATGTTTAATTTTGCATTTAGGTCGAGTCGGAACGGTTAGATAACAATGATGAAACCGCGTCTATGCTTTTATAGTCTAAGCCTTGCATTGTCAATGCCGTCATGCACAATCATTTGCACAATCTACGAGTTTTTGATTAAATTTTACTGAACGAATAGACTTGACTTGATATCGGCAACCTACTTAAACATTCAAAGGAATTAGATCCTTCATAAACTGGTTACATTCATGATCAGTTTCATCTAGGATGTGAGTAGGACTCCTTATAAGACATGTAACATTAATTTTCATAAGCATGACATCTACCTCTTTGTGCCTGTATGCATTCGGTTTGTGGAAGGTGACACATGTGGAGAGGCAAACCCTTTTTTCTCATATTTTACCCTTAAACTTCACTAGCCAAATTGACCTATTTTGACCCAATTTTTAACTACAATCCAAAATTAGCCTACCATAGTCAAGCTAGTTTAATTGTTTGTATTGGGTACGTATTTGATCGTTAGTTTGGTATTTCAGTTTTGCAATGAGAAGAGGGTTGCTAATTTGAGAATGAAGATGAAAAAAAAAGAATGAAAAAGAAAGGAAAAAAAGAAAAAAAAAACCAACACTCCAAGAAAAGAAATAACATGAAATAAAAGAGTTGTTGAGTGTTGAAAAAGAAGAGAAAGAGGAACGTTTATACTCCCATGTTTGTCCTTATACATTTTTGGGGAGTCATGTTGTGTGTATTGAGTTATGCCGAATTTGGCATCGATCTTAATTTTAAATTGGGTTTATAAGGCGGATGAGTGTACGAATTGGTTACGGTTGTACTAGCTTGGCTTTACCTCCACATATCCAAAATTTATTTTACCTCTTTTTACCCAATTACCTCACCACACACTATATGTAAGTCCTCGGCATGTGTCTTGGTCCAGGTTGGTTGGAATGCATATGTACGGTCGTTAGAGGTATTTATCATGTTAAATTGCATGCATGCTCTTATAGGTCGCAGTTAGGTGAGTGACTATTTTCTCTCTTATCTTACAAATTTTCTCACCATGTGCTTTGAATGAGTGATGAGTGACCCGTGAGAGTCCGATATATACAAGTCTTGCAAGGTCGACAGTTCAGTTTCTTTTATCATTGATCTAACTCGTTTGCATTTGGTTTAGTGCCTTGCTGTTAGCTTTTATGCAATAAACGGGTTTAGACACTAGAAGTGTAGTTAGCTCTGAGCTTTTTCTTCGTTCCATTAAATGAGTTTATAGTCTTAAGTCTGTACTTGCTTGGGGACAAGCAAGGGTTTGGTTTGGGGAGGTTTGATGCGTGTCATTCATATGCATTTATTCTCTTATTTGACACACATTTCTATGGTTATTACGTAGCTTTTAGGTATTATTATTCCTCTATTTGCAACTTTAGGTTGTGTTATAGTTTTATAGGTTATTATCCAAAAAGGAGCAAATGCAAGCCAAATCCTATCAAAAAACGTAAGTTTGAAGGAATTTCAAGAGCCTTATGTCACTAGTGTCAACTTTGAAGACCCATATCTCAAGATCTACAATTGATAATCCAGTGATTTCAATTAGAGATGAAAGCGTATCCTCGTAGCTTTCCAACGCCACCAAAAATGCATGCTTTGACAAAGTAACGAAGAAATGGCGGCCTCTTGAAGTTCGGTGCGCATTGCAGGAAATTCGCCAGACTTTTAGTCGATCGACTATCTGAAGTTGTCGATCGACAGGTTTTGGAAATTAGTCGATCGACAACTATTTTGGTCGATCGACTAATTTGAAGTAGAGATAGCAAATTTCTTCACTTTAGTCGATCGACCAGTGTTGTTAGTCGATCGACTGCTTTTAGCTTTAGCCGAAAATTAGATTATTTGATTCGGCCCATTAGTTTTAATAATTGCAGAGTTTAGTATTTACGCTTTGTAAAACAGAATAATTAGGTTATCTCTTTTACATTGTTAAACATTCTACGTTCCTTTTAGCACTTTAGATTTAATAATTTGGAATCGATCTTTCTTCCTTTTCTTTTGGTATTGAATCTTTCTCCTTTAGTTTCAATTCCTTCTTCTTAATTCCTCTATCTTTATTCTTTCTCTTTATTATTTAATTTATTAGATTGTTAACTGTTCTTCCATCTTATTCCGGCATGTTTAATTCAATTCTTATTGTTATAGTAAATTTCATTGAATCTATTATGAGTAGCTAGTTTTTCTATGATGGGATTTAGGGGAACCGCTGTGACAACCCTCGCGAATGCGGAAATATAAAACATACAAGCATGTGAATTATATAGCGGAAATAGGTAGTTTTAAAAAAAAACTTTTATACATGCAAGTTAAATAAAACGAGGAGTGTCAAAATATTACAAACTAAGTACGGAAATACAACAAAGAGACGGGGTCTCTTAAAATGTTAGCAAAGAACAAGTGTTTAGCAAAACTAGCTAAAATCGTCTAGAGGTGAAACTTCCAGGGACAACGCCCGCTAGCTCACACCCGAACCCAAAATAATCAAAGCAAAAAGCCATCCACGCAAGCAACCTGTTCATTCATGAAAAACATGAACGCCACAATCAGTGGGGAGTAACTCCGGGTTCTCCCAGCCATATCACATTAAACGTACATAAAGGAAATACAAAAGTAAAGCATGCATATATATATACATGTGAGTTACAATAAGAATAGATAGGCAATTCAATATATAATGATAAGATCATGTGAAAATCAAATCCGACATCCATATGCTATTCAAAGACTCGTGGAAGACACTCTTAGGCAACCGAATCGCTCACTATGCTTGCATCTCCACCCGTTAGCGGTGATAATTTTGATAAGATTGAACTCGACAAACAACCCATGCCCAATCATGCAATGACCATGAATAAATCCAACATATTATCATCCATTCACGAACCAAGACAATGACGGTGTCCAATCATGTAATGACCATGAATAATATCATGAAATCACGCATTCAAGAACGACACAAGACGACATCTCTCACGGTAAATGAAACGCACTAGCACCGTGTCCCAGCAAGAATGATTAAAAGGCATCCACGAGATAAGTATTTCCCTGAACGCATACACGATAAAACATTTCGTATATGTAGACTAATTTCCTCCTGGTAGCACGACGATATAAATATCCGGTCCTAGTCTAAATCTGGCCAGTCTCTCGGAATAAACGTGTTCCGATTCGACATGCGATACATGTTTCGCATCCACGACTCGGTCAATCACAAGACGCCGATTACCCCAAATTCGGTAGTTCAATTCACGAAAGAGGCGGAAAAGAGCACAAGCCTCATAACAAGCGGTACGCTACATGCAAATAACACCACCTCGCAAGTACACACCATTTGACGGCCGGGTCGATCAACGCAATGCGTTCAACTCCCAACAACGTCGTCGTATGCCCACTACACATGCAATTAAGCAGTAGGATACCTCTCCGTTCCGTCATTCCAGCCTTACGAACGGAAAGGTAGCCAAGGGAATGAGAGTACAAAGCACAAGACAAAATAGTGCTCAAACCGTATCATTTGTAAAAAGCGACTCAAAGTAGGACATACCAAAAACCGTCACAAAACATGTGATACAAGCGAATGAAATGTCATATATTCAAATCCTTAATATTATAAGTCACTAGGTAAAATTATACGATAAACGAATCATGCGAACTATTATAAATTAAAACCGTAAACAAAAAGCACAAACAACAACCAGCAGGATCCAGCCGGTCAGGCTGGCCGGCTGCCGGTCCACCGTCTCAGGCCAATGCCTCATACGAAAAACCAATTGAATTGTCAGTGTGTCCCAGCCGGTCAGGTCGACCGGCTGCCGGTCGACTGGCTGAGACCGAGGCCTTATTTCAAAATCACGTAAAAGTGTAACATTTTACAGCCACTGCCCCAGCCAGTGGTCTGACCGACTGCCGGTCGACCGGCTGGGGTCAGCAGAACACGAAAATCCCATTTTTGCCTAAGGATCCAATTTCAATTATCATCCAATATTATCATAAATCATTCATACTCATATCAATACTCAATAAACAACATCCATCAACAACAACACAAGTCATAAGCTTACTAACCATAATCTATACACGGTTTCTATCCTAGAAATCACATAAAACACGTAAATGATATCGAGTAACCCTTCACCGTTACCTTTAAGCGTCTTTACTAATCGTCAAGCTCCTCTTCAATAAGGTAATAGTCTTTGTCGGGATCTTGGAGGTCACCACCTACAAATATATCATAAAAGATGAATAAAATTCATCTTGAGAAAGACGGAAAGATTGAAAAGCGAGAAAGACGATGATTTTAATATCAATACGGATAGAGGAAGGTAAGGGGAGAAGAATGAGACGAACTTACGTGAATTCTAGCAAGTAACGAATGAGCTAGGATGATTTTAAGATCGGAAAGTTTATGGAGGCAAGGGTTTGGATTTTTGCTTAAGGAAGAAGTAAGGTGTTTGTGTTTGTGTTGAATGAAAAATAGGTTAAGGGAGTATGAGTATATATGAGGAAAAGTCAATAAAAAGTCAAACTCGCCTTAAGATGGGATTCCCATGGAATCTTGCGGAAATTCCAAATACGAACTCGGAAATTCTAAATTCGACTCGGAAAAAATTAAAGTTACGATTAAAACTATAATTCACTGAAAGTAACCGTAAAATATTTCTACTAGAAAAATAGGGTACATTTCCGGGTGTTACAATCACCCCACCTTTTAAAAAGTTTCGCCCTCGAAACTTTGAGGGAAAGAAAAATACCTTACTCGAAAAGACTCGGATATTTACTACGCATAGAAGCTTCAGTTTCCCAGGTCTCTTCTTCGAAATTAGCACTTCTCCACAAGACTTTCACTAAAGGAACTACTTTACTTCTCAACTTTCTATCCTTACGGTCTAGGATACGAATCGGCTTCTCTTCAAAGGATAGATTCGGTTCAAGCTCGGGCAATTCCACTTGAAAGACATGGCTTGGATCACTAACATACTTCCTCAATTGAGAAACATGGAATACATTATGAACCTTAGCCAAATTCGGCGGCAAATCCAACTTATAAGCAACGGCACCAATGCTCTTTACAATATCAAAGGGTCCAATGTACTTCGGGCTCAATTTACCCTTAACACCAAACCGTTTAACACCCTTCATTGGAGATACCTTCAAGAATACTTTATCTCCAACCTCGAATTCTAACGGCCTTCTTCGGATATCGGCATAAGACTTTTGACGGTCTTGAGCGGCTTTCATTCTATCACGAATGACCTTCACCTTATCAATGGTTTCAACAAGAACATCGGGGCCTAAATCACGATTGTCACTCAATTGATTCCAACATATAGGACTCCGACATTTCCTTCCATAAAGAGCTTATATGGAGCCATCTTGATAGATGCATGATAGCTTTGGTGTAAGAAAACTCTACCTAACGGTAAGACTCTTTTCCCAACTAGACTGAAAATCAAGAGCACAAGCCCTAAGCAAGTCTTCTAAAGTCTGAATAGTCCTCTCAGTCTGACCATCCGTAGCGGCATGAAATGCAGTACTCATCAACAACTTACTACCCATGGCTTCTTGCAAAGCTTTCCAAAATCTCAAACAGAATCTCGAATCTCGGTCGGATATAATCTCCATAGGAACACCATGGTATCTAACAATTTCATCAACATAAGCCTTTGCTAAATGATCCAAACTCCAAGTTTCTTTGATCTGAATAAATCTAGCACACTTGGTCAATCGATCAACAACAACCCAAACGACATCTTTACCTCCAACGGTTCTCGGCAAAGCCATAACAAAATCCATAGAAATAGATTCCCACTTCCATAGAGGAATATCCAACGGTTGTAGCAAACCGCCGGGCCTCTTGTGTTCAATCTTCACTTGTTGGCAAGTAAGACATCTACCAACATATGACACAACATCACCCTTCAAGTTCGGCCACCAAAATTGTAGCTTCAAATCCTTGTACATCTTATCACCACCGGGGTGAATAGAATAAGGAAAAAGGTGAGCTTCATCAAGAACTCGCTTCCTCAAATTAAGAGCATTAGGAACAAATAAACGACCATGGAAACGAAGAACACCTTCATTATCAAATTTGAAATATTTACCTTTACCTTCAAGAAGTTTGGCTTGGATAGACTTGTAGGTAAGATCATCAACTTGGCTTTCCCGAATTTCACGGAGAAACACAGGCTCAGCAATCATAGCACCAACATGAACAAATCCACGCTCTACGAATTCCAAACTCAACCTTCGAAACACGGCACAAAGATCAACAGGTAAAACATGCAAAGCATTCAAAACATGCGAAGCTTTCCTACTAAGAGCATCTGCAACCACATTTGCCTTCCCTTCATGATAAAATAACTCAAAATCATAACTGTTCACCAATTCCAACCATCTTCTTTGCCTCATATTCAACTCTTTTTGAGTAAATATGTACTTTAAACTCTTGTGATCGGTGAAGATACGACAATGAACTCCAATTAGGTAATATCTCCACACTTTCAAAGCATGAACAACGGCGGCCAATTCTAAATCATTAGTAGGATAGTTCACTTCATGAACTCTCAACTGCCTTGAAGCATAAGCCACCACCTTCCTATTTTGCATAAGAACACAACCCAAACCCATTTTAGAAGCATCACAATAGACATCAAAGTCTACTCCATCTTCAGGCAAAGTCAACACCGGAGCGGTAGTTAACCTCTTCTTTAACTCTTGAAACGCTGCTTCACAAGCTTCATTCCATAGGAATTTGGTTTCCTTCTTCAATAACTAAGTCATCGGTCTAGCAAGCTTAGAGAAATCCTTGACAAATCTTCGGTAGTAACTAGCTAAACCAAGAAAACTTCGAATCTCTCTAATATCAGTCGGACTCTTCCAATCAACAACGGCCTCAATCTTCGAAGGATCCACCATTACACCTTCTTTAGAAATCACATGCCCAAGAAAGGACACTTTAGGTAACCAAAATTCACACTTAGAGAACTTAGCATACCACTTCTGTCGACGTAGAACACCCAAAATAATCCTCAAATGAATAGCATGCTCTTCTTCGGACTTTGAGAAAATAAGAATATCATCAATGAATACCACCACACACTTGTCGAGATACTCACTAAATGTGCGGTTCATCTGATCCATAAAGATAGCAGGAGCATTGGTCAATCCAAATGGCATCACCTTGAACTCATAATGACCATACCTCGTACTAAAAGCCGTCTTCGGAATATCAACATCTCGAACAGGAATTTGATGATAACCGGATCTCAAATCAATCTTTGAAAAAGTAGAAGCACCCTTTAATTGATCAAACAAATCTTCAATTCTTGGTAAAGGATACCTATTCTTGATTGTAATCCGATTCAACTCACGATAATCAATACAAAGCCTCATCGAACCATCTTTCTTCTTCACAAAAAGAACTGGAGCACCCCAAGGCGAGGCACTTGGTCGAATAAAACCCTTTTCAATCATATCGTCCAACTGCTTCCTTAATTATTTCAATTCAGACGGAGCCATACGATAAGGAGCTTTGGCAATTGGGCCAGAACCAGGAACAAGATCAATAGAGAATTCAACATCATGCTCGGGAGGAATCCCGGGCAAATCTTCAGGAAAAACATCAACGAATTTTCGAACAATAGGCACATCTTCAATACTTGGCAAAGAGGTATTTGAAGAAGTCACAACACACAAGAATGCTTGGTGACCTTTTCTAACCATACTTACCAACTTCATAGCAGAAATTAAAGACACACCTTTACGGGGATGAGATACCTTATAGGTTATTCTAACCCCTAAAGGACTCTTTAGATAAATCTTTTGATCACGACACTCGAACCTAGCATGATACATAGCTAACCAATCAATACCTAGTATTATATCAAACTCTCCTAGAGGGAACTTAAGGAGATTAGCGGGAAAGATAGAACCCGCAATAGATATTGGTACATTCGGATAAAGAGTAGAACAAGAGATAATATCTCCGGATGGTAAGGATATGGGAGTATCCTCACTAGATGTAGGCTTGATAGATAGCTTACTAGCATAGGTTGACGACACAAAAGACATTGAAGCACCGGTGTCAAATAAAATAAGACACGGTTGCTCTAAAATTGAGAACATACCCGTAATGATCTCGGGATGAGCATCCGCTTCGGCACGGCTCATGACAAAGATTGAACCCTTAGGTTTAGGAGGAGGAGGGGGAAACTTTCGATCGGGGCAATCCTCGTAACGATGACCACCCTTTTGACAAAAGTAGCAAACATAAGGTCGGTTGTTACAAGATCTACCGGGGTGTAGAGGAAGTCTACACCGGTTGCAAAAGCGACCTTGAGCTTGAGGAGCATAAGGCCTATGAGCCACATTTGAAGTAGCTCTAGGAATAAAAGGAGTAGGATTTCTTGTATTTGCATTGGAAAAAGGATTAAACCTCTTCTTGTTAGCATAGGAATTAGAAGGAGACGGAATAAATGGCCTCTTCCCAAAAGCATTCGGCCTAGGAGCATAAGAAGGAGAGGGATTATTCATCAAAGCTTCATCTCTTATAGCCTTCATTGAATTATCAGCCCACAAGGCATCATCATAAAGATCTCTAAAGGACGCAGTACCCCTTCTCACTTTACTTTGAAGAACGACATTTAACTTGTTACGATAATAGAATGCAAGGTCTTCATCATCTCGGATAAGCCTCGGCGCAAAATGCGCAAGCTTATTAAACTCCATAGTAAACTCTTGAGCCGATAGGTTGCCCTGCTTAAAATCAATGAACTCCTTGAGCCTTTGTTGTTTAAGCTCTTTAGGATAAAATCTACCCTCCACAAGAGCTTTAAAGCAAGCCCAGTTAAAGTCCTCTTCAAGAGTTGCGGTGGCACTTATGATAGCCCACCAGTTGTCGGCTTCCCTCACCAGAAAGTGCTTTGCGATCCTTACCTTGTCCTCTTCTCGGACTTGGTATAAATCGAACTGTTTCTCCATTTCACGGAACCAATCGGATAGCTCCGTAGGATCTGGTTCTCCACCATATGGTATGATTTTGCTCCTTGCAATTTGTCCAGCCACCCATGCATAGCCACCTTGATGGTTATCCTCCCTTCTAGGGGGGACTTGGTTGGCATTAGCTAAAGCGGCATCTTGCTAATTTTTCAGCACTTGAGTAAGAGCTTCCATCATAACGTTCTCAGCTAATCGGGGTCTAACCATTTTCATAAGAAACAAAAACAAATTAAGTTACTCCTATCAATTAGCATAAACAAATAGACTACCAAGTAAAGTCCTTAACTTCTACCCAACTCTTATTTATTATTTTAAGGTCAAGTAGTTTAAGTTAGGATTCACGTGTGTGCGTCGGGAGCGATAAAGCTCTGATACCAACTGTGACAACCCTCGCGAATGCGGAAATATAAAACATACAAGCATGTGAAATAGTATGCGGAAATACGGTATTTTAAAAACTTTTATACATGCAAGATAGATAAAACGAGGAGTGTCAAAATATTACAAACTAAGTACGAAATACAACAAAGAGACGGGGTCTCTCAAAATGTTAGAAAAGAACAAGTGTTTAGCAAAACTAGCTAAATCGTCTAGAGGTGAAACTTCCAGGGACAACGCCCGCTAGCTCACACCCGAACCCCAAAATATCATATCCAAAAAGTCATCCAATGCAAGCAACCTGTTCATTCATGAAAAACATGAACGCCACAATCAGTGGGGAGTAACTCCGGGTTCTCCCAGCCATATCACATTAAACGTACATATAAGGAAATACGAAAGTAAAATCATGCATATATAGATATACATGTGAGTTACAATAAGAATAAATAGGCAATCATATATAATGATAGGATCATGTGGAAATCAAATCCGAAACCATCATGTTATTCAAAGACTCGGGAAAGACACTCTTAGGCAACCGAATACGCTCACTAGGGCTTGCATCTCACCGTTAGCGGTATAAGTTTGATAAAATTGAGACTCGACAAACAAACCATGCCAAGTCATGCAATGACCATGAATAAATCCATCATGTTATCATCCATTCAAAAAACTCAATACATAGACGGTGCCCAATCATGCAATGACCATGAATAATATCATGAAATCACGAATTCAAGAACGACGACACAAGACGACATCTCTCACGGTAAATGAAGCGCACGAGCACAGTGTCCCAACAAGAATGATTAAAAGGCATCCACGAGATAAGCATTTCCCTGAACGCATACACGATAAAACATTTCGTATATGTAGACTAATTTCCTCCTGGTAGCACCACGATATAAATATCCGGTCCTAGTCTAAATCTGGCCAGACTCTCGGAATAAACGTGTTCCAATTCGACATGCGATACACGTTTCGCATCCAAGACTCGGTCAATCACAAGACGCCGAGTACCCCAAATTTGGTAGATCAATTCACGAAAGAGGCGGAAAAGAGCACAAGCCTCATAACAAGCGGTACGCTACATGCAAATAACACCACCTCGCAAGTACACAACATTTGACGGCCGGGTCGATCAACGCATTGCGTTCAACTCCCAACAATGTCGTCGTATGCCCACTACACATGCAATTAAGCAGTAGGATACCTCTCCGTTCCGGCATTCCAGCCTTACGAATGGAAAGGTAGCCAAGGGAATGAGAGTACAAAGCACAAGACAAAATAGTGCTCAAACCGTATTATTTGTAAAAAGCGACTCAAAGTAGGACATACCAAAAACCATCACAAAACATGTGATACAAGCGAATGAAATGTCATATATTCAAATCCTTAATATTATAAGTCACTACGTAAAATTATACGATAAACGAATCATGCGAACTATTATAAATTAAAACCGTAAACAAAAATCACAAACAACAACCAGCAGAATCCAGCCGGTCAGGCTGGCCGGCTGCCGGTCCACCGGCTCAGGCCAATGCCTCATACGAAAAACCAATTGAATTGTCAGTGTGTCCCAGCCGGTCAGGCCGACCGGCTGCCGGTCGACCGGCTGGGGTCAGCAGTAGACGAAAATCCCATTTTTGCCTAAGGATCCAATTTCAATTATCATCCAATATTATCATAAATCATTCATACTCATATCAATACTCAATAAACAACAACCATCAACAACAACACAAGTCATAAGCTTACTAACCATAATCTAAATACGGTTTCTATCCTAGAAATCACATAAAACACGTAAATGATATCGAGTAACCTCTCACCGTTACCTTTATGCGTCCTCACTACTCGTCAAGCTCCTCTTCAATAAGTAAATAGTCTTTGTCGGGATCTCGGAGGTCACCACCTACAAATAGATCATAAAAGATGAATAAAATTCATCTTGAGAAAGACGGAAAGTTTGAAAAGCGAGAAAGACGATACTTTTAATATGAATACGGATAGAGGAAGGTAAGGGAAGAAGAATGAGACGAACTTACGTGAATTCTAGCAAGTAACGAATGAGCTAGGATAATTTTAAGATCGGAAAGTTTATGGAGGCAAGGGTTTGGATTTTTGCTTATGGAAGAAGTAAGGTGTTTGTGTTTGTGTTGAATGAAAAATAGGTTAAGGGAGTATGAGTATATATGAGGAAAAGTCAATAAAAAGTCAAACTCGCCTTAAGACGGGATTCCCATGGAATCTTGCGGAAATTCCAAATACGAACTCGGAAATTCTAAATTCGACTCGGAAAAAATTAAAGTTACGATTAAAACTATAATTCACTGAAAGTAACCGTAAAATATTTCTACTAGAAAAATAGGGTACATTTCCGGGTGTTACATGAATAAAAGATGATGTACCAACAGGAGTGACGCGGCCTGATTTTACGTCTTCAGCATACACGGGGCAGTTCCGCCTCCAATGCCTAGACTTGTGGCAATGGTGGCACTCCACGTTATCTTTGCTCTTTGTCTTACCTTGTGAGCTACCGCTAGTCTCACCATGCCCACTCTTGACCTTTCCTGGCTTTTTGAACTTTGGCTTCCATACAGCTAGGTTAGCTTGAGCCTTGCCCTTACCTCTACCCTTGTTGTTAATCATGAGAACGTCCTGTTTCACGCTCCCACTCAATTTCAGATCACTCTCGGTCTGTACGAGAAGTGAGTGGAGCTGATGAAGACTTTTCTTCATGTCATTCATATAGTAATTTGCCCTGAAAAGGGCAAAACCATCATGAAGTGAATGAAGCAGTCGATCAATACTGATCGTCTCATCGATTTTACAACCAAGAGCCTCCAGCTTCTCGACATTCTCGATCATAGCAAGAATGTGTGGGCTAACCGCTTGGCCCTTCTGGAGTTTCGCTTCAAAGAAGCGAAAGGTATACTCATAGCTAACGATCCTCGGAGCTTTCGAGAACTCGTTAGAGAGAGTGGTGAAAATCTTGTTTGCACCCTGGGCTATGAATCGCCTCTGCAAATTAGATTCCATTAAAAAGATGAGTACGTTCTTTATCGCACCCGCCTCCATTACGAAATCCCTATAAGCAAGTGATGCATTGGCTCCTGCATTGGGGCCTGGGTTAGTCGGTAGTGGCTCAGTCAAGTACTTGAGCTTACCGTCAGCAATGGCAGCATTCCGTAATGCCGCCTCCCAGTCCGCAAAGTTTGACCCATCATTCTTCAGTCGCGTGGGCTGATTCATGTTGTCCATAAAGATCTTAAGCCAGGACTCGCGAGCGAGTGTAGCACTTGGCATTGGGTCGTCTGTACGTCCAGCCATTTGTTATTTTAGCAGTTATATCCTTATATAACGGATTCAAGAAACTGTGAAAAGAAGAAAAATATAATAAGTTTCATCGTTTTAAAATTAAGTCTTAATGCAAAAACTGTTTAATGCGATGACTCATGCATTTATACAATTGACCTCCCTCAAGAATTATATAAATGATCCCAAGACTCAATTTCTGTAAATTGATAAGCCAACCTCTTGGCTAATTCTACCTTTAGAATTCCCGGTCGATAAATTTCTGTAAATTCTATCTTATAGTCCATTATAATCCCGAGATATTACTCGGACTACAATGTTGAGGTAAAATAGGTCAACACTCACTACTTACCCAACGTAGAAGGGGTCATATTATGACTTCCGACTAAGAAGGGGTTCATAGCAGTTTTTCCTATAAAGACTAATCTCAATTTTCATTTGAGAGGAAGATCCCATCATCTTAAATTTAATTCATATTAAGTGAACAAATTTCTAGCATTTCGTGAATGATTTAGACTAAGGTGATGGCCCTATGAACGAGTGACATCTGAATGTCTAAGATGAAAATTCAAACTATATGAATCATTTTTCATGCAACTTAGGTGGTTTGGTTTAGGCGGAATATGATGCAATTATTTAACATGTGAATGAAAAGTGAAAAGTAAAAGAACGAAAAATACATAAACTATTACAACGGTCCTAGTGTGGCCTATCTACCAAAATGAACAGTAAATACAAGTTTGGAATCCATCTTAATGGACCCGAGAAGCTTGATTTTGTCACATCTTGGTCCATGTAGCGGGAGTGAGCATCGATCTCCATCTTTAGTCTTCTTTAAATTACATTTTCAAAATTACAAAATAAACCTATTTACATTCTAATTCCAAAAACATAATTAAAAAAATAAAAAGAGATTCGAGATCTCATAAATACATCCAAACCATGTTTCCATCATTACGAAAACATGATTAACTAAGGCCACACTAGGTATTACATTTTTCAACCAATTGCAAAAATACGTAAATAAAAACATTCATTCATTCATTCATTCGACAAAAATAAAATGCATCAACTATATAAATTAATTCTTCAAGACACAATTCTGTAATTATGTAGAGTAATTTATCCAAACCACCATTAAAACCGATCAAAATTATGTGACAATTCCTTAATTGCCCACAACAATTTTAATCTCCCATAATCCATTTTTATTTTAAACCTTTTTAAAATAATCGGGTATCATTATTGTGAACCTTTTCACAATAACAAACATTATCTTTATAATGTCAAAAAAAAAAAACAAACAAATTTTTTTTTTTTTTTTACGGATCACTGTACACGTGAACAGTACCAGAAATGTTTTTTTTTTATCAACTCAGGGTTTAATCAATAACCGTAAAAGAAACATTAAAACTAAAAAAATTTACCTGCTGCTACGGTAAAAAAAAACAGAAATTTTTTTTTTCTTTTAATAAACAGCAGCAGCACGGACAGAAAAAAAACCGGTGTTGTCAAAATTGCTAGATCGGTACAAAATTCAATATCTAATCGTTATTAAATATTGATTCAAACTAGATTATTCAATTTAACCTTTTAAAATGAACATCTAAATCATGATTAAATCGATTATCCTTATATTCATTTAATCACAATCGCTTTGAACATCATTAAAATTGAATCATTATACAAAATTATCAATTTAAAACAATGAGGCCGAAAACAATAGCAACAACAAAATCAAAACAATTCCATCTTCTTTTAATCTAATCCTTATCAAATTAAAACAAGCACAAATTTATTATATTGAATTTTAACCTTTTAAAATAACAATATCAATAAATCAACAATGGAAAAACAAAACCCTAAAAAAAACATCACACGGCAACAAAAAAAAAATTTCAGCCGTGACAAATTTTTTTTTTCGGTTTTATCAAATTTTTTTTTCTAAAATTCATATTTCATAAAAATGAAAAACATATAATATAATTTTGTAGCCAAAAGCTCTGATACCACTTGTGCGAAATAACTGTTTACATCCCCTTAAAATTTAGGATTATAACAAAACTATATAATATGAATTGCGGGTCATAAATATGAAAACGATGTAAATATAGAGAAAACGAATTAAACCTTTGGTCCTTAGCAAAATCGGCCTAAGAACAGATATCAAAGTAGATATCCTCCTAATTGTCTCACCCAAGATAGATCGAGATATGCCCTTCTCCTTTGCTAGAAAAATGATTAAAAGTTACTGTTAGCTTTTAGGTTTTTGTGTTTTTGTGTTTTGTGTGATGGAGGCACAAGTGAGAAAATAGAATTAGGTTCGAATTATTTTTCCTCCTTTTTCCTCTTGATCTCACGGCAACACTAGGGTTTTAATGAGGAGTTTTGTCTCCTCAAAACCACTACCCATGGACCGAAAAAACCCAAGTGCATATGGACTCCTTTTCGGTTATATTAGCTTCCATTTAATATAATGTTATACATATTATAATTGTCAAATATGTTGTCATACATTAATAAGGTCCATTACAACATTTTGCAGTGGATATATTAACATAACAATTATTATGACAATCGTGTAATGTATACTTTAATTATAAATATCGGTATATCTATAATCCTGCTAATTAAATATAACGGTTTATATTTAATTACGAATTAACATTTTTGTGACAACCCTCGCGAATGCGGAAATAAAACATACAAGCATGTGATTTAATTAGCGAAACTACGGTGTTTTTAAAACTTTTTACATGCCAATAGAAAATACGAGGAGTGTCAAATATTACAAACCAAATAAAAATACCACAAGAGACGTAGTCTCTCAAAGTGTTAACAAAAAACAAAGTTATTAGCATCTAGCTAAAGAACGTCTAGAGGTGTTTCATCCAGGGACAACGCCCGCTAGCTCACACCCGAACCCAAAATACCACAAGCAAAAAGCCATCCAATCAAGCAACCTGTTCATCCATGAAAAACATGAACGCCACAGTCAGTGGGGAGTAACTCCGGGTTCTCCCAGCAATATCACATTAAACGTACATAAAAGGAAATACAAAAGTAGAAGCATGCATATATAGATATACATGTGAAATACGATAAGGATAGATAGGCAATTCAATATATAATGATAAGAGTATATGAAATACAAACCGTAACCATCATGCTATTGATAGACTCGGGGAAGACACCCTTAGGGAACTATATACTCACTAGGGCTTACATCTCACCGTTAGCGGCATATACTTGATAAGATAGAAACTCGACATATAAACCATGTCAATCATCTAATTCATGCAAGAGTCCAACTAAATGTTCACGTATAATTCAACTTACAAACGACCATCAAATCATACGAATATGACAACACAATCTCTCACGGTTAATGGCACGCACTAGCATCATGTACAATAGCAAGACAAGCCAATGGAAGCTCACGGGATAAGACATTTCCCGGAACCGTATACGATAAGACGTTTCGTATACTCATGACCTAGACAAAACAAGTTCACGGGATAAGACATTTCCCGGAATCATGTACGATAAGACGTTTCGTACACACAAGACTCTAATCCTCTCGGTAGGACGACGATAATAATACGGTCCTAGTCTAAACCTGGCCAGACTCTCGGAATAAGACGTGTTCCGATTCGACATGTGGTAAGACGGTCCACATCCAAGACTCGGTCAATCATAGACGCCGAGTACCCCAAATTCGGTCAACCTTCACGAAAGAGGCGGAAAGAGATATATAGTCAAAAGTCAAGCTAGTACGCTACATGCAATGACACCACCTCGTAAAGATACAACATTTGACGGCCGGGTCGATCAACGCATTGCGTTCACCTCCTAACAACGTCGTCATATCCCCACTAAAACATGCATACAAGCATCAAGGATACACCCCATCGCTCCGACATTCCAGTCTAACGAGTATAAGGGTGTAGCCGGGAAATGAGAGTACAAAGCACATAGGAAATTTGTGCTCAAACCGTAACATGTGTAAAAACCGACTCAAGTGGGACATACCAAAAACCGTCACAAAACATGAGAATAGGGAATCATATAAGTTTAAATATGATAAACATGAGTCAATACATGATACATAAGCATTAGAACAAGTTTATGAAGCATAATGAATAAAAACATAGATCACCTCTCCAAAACAACGTTGTTTGGAAACCAACGAAAATAAGGGTCCACTTCAAACGGTCATAACTAGAGTTCTAGACAGGAAAATTCAGAAATTCCAAATGGAGGTGATAGCTTATCCTCTTACAGTTCCAACGGGATGTCACAAGCTCAAAACAAGCAAGTAACAAAGGAGATATGATCATTTTACGAAAAGGGGTCAGTGCAGGAAAACTGCAGTCGGCCGCACCTAACGCAGCCTGCGTCACCACGACGCAGCCTGCGTCCCACGACGCAGCCAGTGTCCTACACGGGATTCAGCCATAATCAAATCCCAACAAGTTATCAACCAAAAATCCTCATTTATCATCACAAACCATCAATTCTCATATCAATTAACAACTAACAACAATCCAACAACAACAACACAAGTCCTAAGCATACTAACCATAACCAAAATACGATTACTAGCCTAGAAAACACATAAAACACGTAAATGATATCGAGTAACCCTTCACCGTTACCTTTTCGCGCCTTTAATCGATTTCTAAACCTTCCTAGTCTCCACCTACATACAATTAGATAATAAAAGATGAATATCATTCACCTTGAGAAAGACGGATAATTTAAAAAGCGAGAAAGACGTTAATTTTATTACCAATACGGATAGAGGAAGCTAAGAGGGGAAGAATAAGACGAACTTACGTGAATTTGAGCAAGAAACGAATGAGATATGATGATTCAAAGACGGATCAAAAATGGAGGCTAGGTTTCTTTGGTTTCTTAGTGAGGAAGAAAGAAGATGTTGAGTTGTGAGGGAAATTAAATTATGAGGGGAGTATATGTAGGGTGAGTAAGTGGAAAAGTCAAGAAAAAGTCAAAGACGGCTCAAGACAAGCTTTACATGAGATCTCGCGGAAATTCCAAATACGAACTCGAAAATTCTAAATTTGACTCGGAAAATTAAAATTACGATTAAAACTAAATTTCGCTGAAAAGTAACCGTAAAATATTTTCAGTATAAAAATAGGGTACATTTCCGGGTGTTACAATTTTAATTCGTTTAAGCTCACATTATATACTACAACTAAATATAACATTTTATATTTAATTACGAATTACAGTTAATTCGTCTTAGCTAACATTATTTAATCGTTATTAAATAATTATATCATCATCACATTGACTAACCTTTTCGTCAAAAACACCGACTAACCTTTTAGTCATTTAATAAGGCATCAATATGATTATTTTCTCAAATAATCACATCTCTCAATCACATCCTTTAAGTGTGACTTTTAGGGACAAGTTGATCAACGCCATCTGTATGACGATAACGTCAAACTTATCTAGCAAGCCAACCGTTATCGATAAACGTTAATCAACTGATTACAATACAAAGTATAACCTGTGAACCTACAGAGATTTAATTATGTTATTGCACTAACTGTGGAGGACACTGGCGCCAACATTATATGCTAGAATTCGTATTTAGAATACGATTAGAAAGCTTAGGATTCATGTTATGGATGATGATTGTTGTTATTGGATGATTGTTGTTGATGAATATTGATTGTTGATAATTATTAGAAGTGAATTATGAGAATTGAAATGAATTGAACAAGTAATGAAGGCTCTCGGGTGAACTGGGTTCCCAGCCGGGTGACCGGCCGCCGGTCTGCCCACCGGCTGGGAACACACATCAGTAGGAACTTTGGAAATTTTGGGAATTTGTGTGAAGAGGTGCTCCTGGCCGGGGTACTGGCCGCCGGTCACTATACCGGCCTGGAACACACTACTCTGTTTTTGTGATTTTTGGTTTAAGCATGTTGCGCGAGCCGGGGTACCGGCCGCCGGCCTCCAGACCGGCCTGGAACACGGCTGTGTTATTCTCATATAATTTCAAAAACTTGTAATTTATAATAGTTCGCATGATTCTTTTATCGTATAATTTTACGTAGTGACTTATAATATTCATGTTTTCGATATGTGATATTTCATTCGCTTGTATCACATGTTTTGTGACGGTTTTTGGTATGTCCCACTTTGAGTCGGTTTTTACAAATGATACGGTTTGAGCACTATTTTGTCTTGTGCTTTGTACTCTCATTCCCTTAGCTACCTCCACGTTCGTAAGGCTGGAATGTCGGAACGGGGAGGTATCCTACTGCTTAAATGCATGTGTTAGTGGGCATACGACGACGTTGTTGGGAGGCGAACGCTATGCGTTGATCGACCCGGCCGTCAAATGTTGTGTACTTGCGAGGTGGTGTTATTTGCATGTAGCGTACCGCTTGTTGTGAGGCTTGTGCTCTTTTCCGCCTCTTTTGTGAAGGTTGACCGAATTTGGGGTACTCGGCGTCTATGATTGACCGAGTCTTGGATGCGAAATGTCATCGCTTGTCGAATCGGAAAATGGTTTATTCCGAGAGTCTGGCCAGGTTTAGACTAGGACCGGATATTTATATCGTCGTGCTACCAGGAGGAAATTAGTCTACATATACGAAATGTCATCGTGTATGCGTTCATGGAAATGCTTATCTCGTGGATGCTTGTTAATCATACTTGCCATGTACACGGTGCTAGTGCGTTTCATTTACCGTGAGAGATGTCGTCTTTGTGTCGTCGTCTTTGAATGCGTGATTTCATGATTTTATTCATGGTCATTGCATGATTTGGCATCGTCAATGTTTTGGTACGTTTGAATGGATGATAATATGATGGATTTATTGTGATCATCGCATGACTTGGCATGGTTTGTTTTTCGAGTCTCAATCTTATCAAACTTATACCGCTAACGGTGAGATGTAAGCCCTAGTGAGCGTATTCGGTTGCCTAAGAGTGTCTTCCCCGAGTCTTTGTATCACATGATGGATTCGGACTTGTAACTCTTATACTCTTATCATTATATATTGAATTGCCTATCTATCCTTATCGTATCTCACATGTATATCCTTATGTATGCATGCTCTACTTTTGTATTTCCTTCTATGTACGTTTAATGTGATATGGCTGGAGAACCCGGAGTTACTCCCCACTGATTGTTGGCGTTCATGTTTTTCATGAATGAACAGGTTCTTGCATGGATGACTTTTTGCTATGACTATTTTGGGTTTCGGGTGTGAGCTAGCGGGCGTTGTCCCTGGAAGTTTCACCTCTAGACGATTTTAGCTAGTTTTGCTAAACACTTGTTCTTTGCTAACATTTTGAGAGACCCCGTCTCTTTGTTGTATTTCGTACTTAGTTTGTAATATTTTGACACTTCTCGTTTTATCTATTTGCATGTATAAAAGTTTTTAAAATACCATATTTCCGCATATTATTTCACATGCTTGTATGTTTTATATTTCCGCATTCGCGAGGGATGTCACAGTTCACCAAGATGATATAAACCAGATTATAAAATGTACCAAAAATATTCAAGACCAGAAAAGGACGTTTCAATTTTATGATCATAATAATCTCACTTTATTGACTTTTATCTTATAAAAATCAATCATCATGCAAAACTTAATTAAAAGTCACGAAAGTTTACATACATTATGTACAACATGCATGTGAGATCATATCAAAATTTCATGGCCAGAATCAACATGCAACTATTTTTAGTTAACTTTTAACATAAAACATGCATATTAACATGATTTAAAGGCCATAAATCAAAATAAATAGCAAATTAATCCATAAAATCACCAAATTTGACCACAACCATTTTTAGGTCAGTAGGTATGCATGCAAATCAAAAAATTTTGTACAAACCAATTTTTAACACAAATTTTCAATTTTACCCAAGTTATCATATAACTCGATTTTAATGCTTAAAATCAACATGCATGTAACAATTGAGCTCTGATACCACATGAAAGTCCTAGACCTCTAATTAGACACTTCTAATTAGTTCATTAAATTAACTTAATGATTTAGGATCTAGTTATCATGCATGTAAATATAAAAGCATAAAAGAAAAGATAAGACGAAAACATCCTTACATGGGGTATTTTCGGTTCAATATGGGCACAACAAGAACTCCTTCTTATTGTTCTTGAGCATGAAATTAATGGATGATCCTCCATAAAACAACCTCCAAAGTAGAAGGTCTCCTTCTTGTTGCACCCAAGATTTAACCCAATAAACACTATATTTATTAACTAGATAAATATAGTATTATCCCTTAAATGATACTAGAAATATTACTACATTAGTAATATATAAAGTATATAATATTTATGTGAGTTTTAGAGAGATGAATGCATGAGAAAAAATTTGAGCAAGTGACACGGTTGTCGCGTACCCTAATCAAAGATAAATAACCCAGACTAGGCTAATAACAAATTAATGTAATTAGGGAAGTAAGGGGTCGATCTCGGGGAGACGGGAGATACTTGTGAATAGTTATGGTTAGAACTCTACCTTGGACGATTGGCAAATGTTGTCACTAGTTACTAAATGCTATAATAAAAATGATAACAATACAATAAAGAAAATGATCTAGGGAAGTAGGTTCACACATGTAGATTGACATATTGATGAAATTGGATTTAGAACATGCAAGTAATTCATTGAGCGTTCGTAAGAATGGTGTGTTCATTACAATCATAGATCAGATGGTCTAGCAGGCTTTTAGTGCGATTTACTAGGTCTTAATCTACCATGTCATGCTTTGTCTATTCAATTCTTGTATGTCTACCTTGGAAAAGAATTCCATACTAGTCAAATGATTTTGGCCAAAAATCGATAACTATCGTTACAATCCAAACATGCATAGACACAACGTTTTAAAGGCACAATTTCTTTTATCCAATTATCATCTTTTAATTAATCTAACATGGCTATCCTACACCCTAGAAGGGTGACTACTTATGCATGATTAACAATGAAAAGGAAACTAAGATTATAAAACTAAGAATGATAAACATGATAAAGGAAATACTAAAAGAAAATGAAACTATAATGTAAAGACGAGAATAAAGATTACCGAAAAAGGATGAGCAAAGATTGAAATGGAATAAGAACTTGAATAGGAAATGCAAACCCGGAAACTTGAATTCCAATTACAACTAGAACAACTACAATTGAAGAAAACTTAGAACTAGACTAAACTAAACTAGAGAAAACTAAAACTAAACTAAACTAAGAAAGAAGAAGAACTAAACTAAAGAGAAATGTAAGAAGAGAAGAGATGTTGTGTGAGGGGATGATTTGATATGAGGGGCTAGAGCATCTATTTATAGCATTAGGGTTTCGAGGAGAAGAGGTCGGGCATTAAACACATAGGTCAAAAATAGGAAGTTGTAGCCGTCATGCTCGGATCAGCACACTTACCCGATCGGGTACACACTTACCCGATCGGGTATGTGGTCTTCTGGAAGCATTTGACTAACGTTTCATCTTCCTTTGCTTTGACTTGACTTCCAACATCCCCCTTGACTTCTACAATCGGGTTTGTTGGTAGGGTTTGATGCAAAGCGATGAATTCTTCCGCCCAATTGATTGATCTTCCGACAACTACGAAACTGTCCTTGGTTCTTCTCTCTTTCGAATTAGTGAACCTTCTTGAAATGCCTTTCACTTGGCCAAGGTTGCTTCTTCAAATCGTCGGGTTCTAGGCAAATGCTCGAGATTATAGAAAAAGGGCGTAGAAACGTCACTTTCCCTACAAAACAGGTTAGAACATAGGAATTCACCTAGAAGACGATATTAGCTCATAAAGTGGCTTAACAAAGCACAAATGACATACAAAACTGAGCTAAATTGGGGGTTAAAACCATACAAATATTCACTTATCAAACTCCCCCAAGCTAAACCTTTGCTTGTCCTCAAGCAAACATAACAAACAATACCAGGACAAGGTTGCAAGCGTTGGCTACTACACCATCAAGAAACAAATCTCAACATAAAGCTTTGGAAACATAATGAATCATAACCCAAAAACAACGTGGGCAAGAATGATACATAAACATGGCTGAGATTTACATAACGGCGTAGCACAAAGAATTTCACTATAGAATTTTCGGCTCTTGCATGATCTTTTGACAAATGGACTCTCACGGCACACTCGAACACTCATTGTATGTAAAAGGTGATTTCTTTATGTGTAAATGTGTTTGAGACACTCACCTATCTACGACTTATGAAAATGTGTCCGCAGTCTAATATGGTAAACCATTCAAAACACAAGTCAAAGATCATAATGCACATAGAAAAGAAGCCGAAACAATGAAGAAGGCTTTGGGAAATGGGTGAAAGGTGGACAAATAGTTATGGTCATGTGAAGGTTAGAATGAGCTAGCAACTGACCAATGATAAATGAATACTCAATTCAAACCTTCGATTAATTCCCAGAAGACGAAAAACGAAGCCAGAAATAACAGATTTGGCTTATTACATACGAAACACAAGGGTAAACTCCTTCTATTGATTTGACATTTTGAGGAGATACTCACAACTTCTTCTTTTATTTCTTTTTCTATTGTTTCGATTTTTTCTTCTTTTTTTTTCTTTTTTTCTGTTTCGATTTTTTTTTTCATTTTTTCTATTTCTTTCTTTTCTTTTCTTTTCTGAAAATAACATCACTTTTTGAATATTTTTCGTTCTCCAAATTCACTTTGTCATTAAGCAACAAAATCTTCTCAAAAGAGCACCCATACACCATAGTCTAGCTACTAGCTCAAAAGGTAGGCAGTTTTTATATGTAGCTATTATTTTGTGAAGAATTTGTATGAAGGGGCTTATTTTGAGGGGCAAATTAAAGTGAAAAAGACTTCAAATCATAGTGAATCATGAATGAAATGCTTATAGAAATGAAATGAGAACCATACTTATGCGTTTTGACATGACACACATCACAAGGAGAACTACACACACCTAGATGAGACTGGGTATAGATGTATCAGTCTAAGGAGGTTCTACCTTACAATATATGTAAATTGCCAAATGTCAAGATCAAGCGTACTCATCTATAGATTCATTCCATGCCTACTGTGTACAAGACTTCCCCATGTATGCACAATTCAATAAATATTGAACCATTATCTTTTCAAAGCTCTAAGTTTGGGAAATGTAATATGATAGCATAGGAAACAAGCAAGCAAAGCATGAAAAGCATTCAATTGTGTTCACAAAAATTTTTTTCCTCAAAAATCTTCTCTTCCTTTTATTCAAAATTTGAAAAATGATAAACTAAAATGCAAAATGGGAAAATGCAATCCCTCCCCCAAGCTAAACATCACATTGTCCTCAATGTGAGCACAAAGACAAACTATTCAATGAGATGCTTAATGGAGAAAAGGAAAAATGAAAGAAGAGTGAAGCTTACTAGTCAGCGCGGACACCCCCAAGCTAGTCTTTTGGACTTGACAAGGAAGGTCTTTATAGATTTTCTTCAAATACTCTTTCATTTTCAAGGTAAATCCTAACAACGAAAAAGGGAAAAGTAAAAATAAAATGCAAAAAAGAAAGGGAAAACACGGGTTGCCTCCCGAGAAGCGCTGGTTTAACGTCTCGCTAGACTCTTTATTAATGAAAATCATTCTTTGTGCCTTAAAAAGCATGTCAATGCCCTTAGAAGTCGATCATATACCTGCGCATAAGCTATACAAAAACATATGTAAGCAATTGACAAGATATATGCATGAAATATTGAAGGTAAGAATTGATATATCTTATCATTGTGCGCATGACAAACTTCATAGATGACCACTGAACTGCTCCACTCGTCAGTGAGAGATGGAGTAAAATGGTTAAGATCATGGAACAAACAATTAGTTCCCAAAATATCGTTAGTGGACTCTAATTGGGGGTAGGGTGAATCAAAGGATTGGGAATCAAAAATGGGTGGTTGATCCCACTTAATTTCAAAGCTAGGTTCACAAAACCCAGTATCATTTTCAAATAAATCTGGAATATCCTTAGCGAAGGGATTTTCAAAGAAATCTGATGACTCGATCGACAACTCTCCATTGGAGTCACAAATGGGCTTAACAACATCCTCGTCTAAAGTCTCGACTACCATATGGTCAATATCAATAATGGGGGTCTCAAAATTGTCAAATGGAACGACACTAGAGTGACTTTCAATAGAAAAGGTTGGACCATCATCATCGTCCTCTATTAATTCATATGATTGGGGAGAATTAGACTCACATGGGGGACATGAAAAAGCACAGGAGAAAATAGACTCACATGGGGGGGCTGAAAAAGCATAAGGAAAATTGATTGGCTTACAAATTTTAAACGTGGGTTCTTCCTTTTGCCCTTTGAGTATTTGAAGTTGAGCCCTGATTTCATTGATTTGCTCTTGGATTCTCAACCGCCGGTGCGTTTCATCCAGAGATTGGGATGCCATAAAGTCCAAGAAAATCCAAAGTTCCTTTTCTCTCTTCTGATAAAAACTTCCAGCACTCAATTGCATAGCCAGGCAACGACACTTAATGAGCATTCCATGAAGCACGACATCTCTCATATAGGTCTCATCAAGGGTATACCCAAGAGAGATAATATGGTTAGAATAGCTATAAAATCGGTCGAGGTATTCATGGAAAGGCTCATTCTCGCATTGTGGAGGTTGGAAATAGATAGTCATTGAGAGAAAACAAAGCAAACCCTTTGAAAGAAAATATTCCTATTACCTGAAACGAGTCACTATACTACAAGGAAAACTGAGAAAAATCGCAAGGAACAAGTGTTCCTCGACAAAAAAAAAAAAAAAAAAAAAAAAGGAAAAGAAAAAAGAAAAAAGCAAGGTAAAACTCTACTAATCACAAATAAACAAAACCGTGCTCCCCGGCAACGGCGCCAAAATTTGATCGGGTTTGTCGCGTACCCTAATCAAAGATAATTTACCCAGACTAGGCTAACAACAGATAAATGCAGTTAGGGAAGTAAGGGGTTGATCTCGGGGAGACGGGAGATACTTGTGAATAGTTGTGGTTAGAATTCTACCTTGACGATTGGCAAATGTTTGTCACTAATTACTAAATAATAACAATGCAATAAAGAGAAGAATCTAGGGAAGTAGGTTCACACATGTAGATTAACATATTGATGAAATTGGATATAGGATATGCAAATAATTCATTGAGCGTTCGTAAGAATGGTGTGTTCATTAAAATCATAGATCAGATGGTCTAGCAGGCTTTTTGTGCGATTTACTAGGTCTTAATCCACTATGTCATGCTTTGTCTATTCAATTCTCGTATGTCTACCTTGGAAAAGAATTCCATACTAGTCAAATGATTTTGGCCAAAAGTCGATAACTATCGTTACAATCCAAACATGCATAGAAACAACGTTTTAAAGGCACAATTTCTTTTATCCAATTATCATCTTTTAATTAATCTAACATGGTTATCCTACACCCTAGAAGGGTGACTACTTATGCATGATTAACAATGAAAAGGAAACTAAGATTATAAAACTAAGAATGATAAACATGATAAAGAAAATACTAAAAGAAAATGAAACTATAATGTAAAGACGAGAATAAAGATTACCGAAAAAGGATGAGCAAAGATTGAAATGGAATAAGAACTTGAATAGGAAATGCAAACCCGGAAACTTGAATTCCAATTACAACTAGAACAACTACAATTGAAGAAAACTAAGAACTAGACTAAACTAAACTAGAGAAAACTAAAACTAAACTAAACTAAGGAAGAAGAAGAACTAAACTAAAGAGAAATGTAAGAAGAGAAGAGATGTTGTGTGAAGGGATGATTTGATATGAGGGGCTAGAGCATCTATTTATAGCATTAGGGTTTCGAGGAGAAGAGGTCGGGCATTAAACACATAGGTCAAAAATAGGAAGTTGTAGAGCTCGAAGCAGCACACATACCCGATCGGGTAAATGATCTTCTGGAAGCATTTGACTAACGTTTCATCTTCCTTTGCTTTGACTTGACTTCCAACATCCCCCTTTACTTCTACAATCGGGTTTGTTGGTAGGGTTTGATGCAAAGCGATGAATTCTTCCGCCCAATTGATTGATCTTCTGACAACTACGAAACTGTCCTTGGTTCTTCTCTCTTTCGAATTAGTGAACCTTCTTGAAATGCCTTTCACTTGGCCAAGGTTGCTTCTTCAAATCGTCGGGTTCTAGGCAAATGCTCGAGAATATAGAAAAAGGGCGTAGAAACGTCACTTTCCCTACAAAACAGGTTAGAACATAGGAATTCACCTAGAAGACGATATTAGCTCATAAAGTGGCTTAACAAAGCACAAATGACATACAAAACTGAGCTAAATTGGGGGTTAAAACCATAGAAATATTCACTTATCAGCAAGCATGAATTAAAATAGTAAAAAAGGAGAACAACTCTTGTGTCCTTTTTTCATTCTCTTCTCACGGCTACAACCACACCAAAATGGTGATTATGGGCTCTTATTTTATTCACATGCATGAATGTTGAGTGTTGGTTAGTATATAATCATAAGATGTCATAATAGGCTATCGTGACATGTAGCATAATAGGTAATCATGGCAAAATGTGGAGTGTAGACTTAAACAAAATAAATTGTTACTACAAGCTACTATGAAACGTCCACCATGTGCATTATATGGTCCATTTTGATTTTTTGATATTTGTCTCACAAATACTTATTATCATATGCTTGATTATCTTATATAATTAAGTATTAATTTGATCATATAACAATTATATGACTCAAATTAATAAATAATATACACTCAACTTTTAAGTGATATTTTACCATTATATCAATATATAATAGGTCCCGCAATGCCCAGTTAATTTATTTTACAACTCCTTGTAAATATAATTAACTAATTACCTGTACCTCAAAATATATACAAAACTTCAACTAATTTAGTAAATTAACAATTAATCACTAAACAAATCTTATTTAATCGTATTAAAATAAGTCGTAAAATTTATTCAGTCAATTATCGTATAATTGACTAATAAAATCTATTGGCTCGAGTTCATTAACTCAATATCCAATAACTAACTCACATAACTAAACGTATATCAAATATACGCAAGAGACTAATTAACCTGTATCATATACAAATAATTAGTATTCTATTTGGGTCTCATCCTATAGGTGTGACCTAAAGGGATCAGTTGATCACCGCCGTCATACGACAATAACGTCAAACTCTAGTTAGCCGAGCGTTACCGATTTACGTTAATCAACTGACGTGGAGTATCAAAATATACTAATCATGCCACGTATATTCCAAATGAGATTTATTATATAAATGCACTATTGTGGAGGACAATTACTCCAACATATAGACCTTGCTCTAAGCATTTTGACATCTACGTGCTTGATCAATCGACCACGTAAGCTCAGATCCTTCTGGGTTCCCGTCACGTTTGCATTTGACCTACCAATTTGATTAACTCAACAATAATCAATCTTAATCATTCTTTAATCAATCGATCCTCTTACGAGGGGACTTTCTTTACATTTGAGTCGAGCTATCGCTAAAACGTAACTTTAGTTCATATCTCGTTTCGTCAACATGTAAGTCTGAGGGTGTTAATGTGACAACCCTCGCGAATGCGGAAATATAAAACATACAAGCATGTGAAATAATATGCGGAAATATGAAGTTTTAAAAACTTTTATACATGCAAGATATATAAAACGAGGAGTGTCAAAATATTACAAACTAAGTACGAATTATACTACATCAAGAGACGAAGTCTCTCCAAAAAGTTAACAAGTAAAAGTGTTTAGCAAACAAGCTAAAATCGTCTAGAGGTGTTTTAATCCAGGGACAACGCCCGCTAGCTCACACCCGAACCCAACATGTCAAGCAAAAAGCCATCCATGCAAGCAACCTGTTCATCCATGAAAAACATGAACGCCACAGTCAGTGGGGAGTAACTCCGGGTTCTCCCAGCCATATCACATCAAACGTACATAAAAGGAAATACAAAAGTAGAAGCATGCATATATAGATATACATGTGAAATACGATAAGAATAGATAAGCAATTCAATATATAAGATAAGAGCATAAGAGGTACAAGTCCGAATCCATCATGTTATACAAAGACTCGGGGAAGACACTCTTAGGCAACCGAATACGCTCACTAGGGCTTACATCTCACCGTTAGCGGTATAAGTTTGATAAGATTGAGACTCGACAAACAAACCATGCCAAGTCATTCAATGGTTCAATCATATAATCATTCATGTAATCATCCATCCAAACACTCCGACACAATGACGACATCTCTCACGGTAAATGAAACGCACTAGCATCATGTACAATAGCAAGACAAGCCAATGGAAGCTCACGGAATAAGACGTTTTCCGGAACCGTATACGATAAGACGTTTCGTATACTCATGACCTAGACAAAACAAGTTCACATGATAAGACGTTTCCCGGAATCGTGTACGATAAGACGTTTCGTACACATAAGACTCAAATCCTCTCGGTAGGACGACGATAATAATACGGTCCTAGTCTAAACCTGGCCAGACTCTCGGAATAAGACGTGTTCCGATTCGACATGTGGTAAGACGTTCCACATCCAAGACTCGATCATACAAAGACGTCGAGTACCCCAAATTCGGCTAAACCACACGAAAGAGGCGGAAAGAGATCTATAGTCAAAAGTCAAGCTAGTACGCTACATGCAATAACACCACCTCGCAGGTAGGGCTGAGCAAAAAATCCGATTACCCGAACCGATCCGATATCCGATTCGAATCCGATCCGAAAAATTGGATATCCGATCCGAAATTGGGTTTCGGATCGGATATCCGATCCGAAATTTTCGGATATCGGATCGGATACGGATATCAGTTCTCAAATTTTCGGATATCCGTATCCGAACCGAAATTAAAAAAACCTTGAAATTTTTGTAGTATGGACTATGGATATTTGTTAAGACAGGAAGAAAGCCAACTCAACAAACCCATAAAAAAGCCCACTCACCCAACCCTTATACAAAACCCTAAAGCTTCACTTTCTTCCCTTTGTTCTTCTTCTGCCTCCCTCATCTCCTTTCCTCATTTCTATTATCATACCCATACATTATGAGATACATATTATTGATTAAGAAATTATAGTGCTCCTAGTTTGAGTGCTCATTTCCCTCCTCATCTATAACCAACTATAGTGCTATCATGATACAAAAAAACTTTCCCTATAGTATCCTATACTGCTATCAATATCCATGCAATTGAGGGAAATGAATTTGGGTATTAGATTCCTATACTGCTATCAATACTCATTTCTGCTATCATACCCATACAAAACACTATAGTGCTCCTAGTTTGAGTAAGAAATTTTCCCTTTGTCGTTCGTTCCTTTCCCAATACCCATACATTATTGATTGATTGAATTTATTGATTACATTGAATTTTTAGTTCCAGTTATTTTGATCGGATATCGGATATTCGGATATCCGATCCATTTTTTTCGGATACTAAATTTCGGATATCCGATAACTTCGGATCGGATATCGGATACTAAAATTTTGGATTTTCGGATCGGATATCCGATCCGAAATTCGGATCGGATATCCGATCCATGCTCTGCCCTACTCGCAGGTATACAACATTTGACGGTCGGGTCGATCAACGCATTGCGTTCGCCTCCTAACAACGTCATCATATCCCCACTAAACATGCATACAAGCATCAAGGATACACCCCATCGCTCCGACATTCCAGTCTAACGAGTATAAGGGTGTAGCCGGGAAATGAGAGTTCATAGCACAAAATCATTAGTGCTCAATTCATAACATATGTAAAACCGACTCAAAGTGGGGCATACCAAAAACCGTCACAAAACATGTGATACAAGCAAAGGAAATATCATATATCCAAAACATTAATGTTATAAGTCACTACGTAAAATTATACGATAAACGAATCATGCGAACTATTATAAATTACGAGTTTTAGAAATCATAGGAATAAAACACAGCCGTGTTCTAGGCCGGTCTAGAGGCCGGCGGCCGGTACCCCGGCTCGCGCTACAAGCCTAACACAAAAACTCATGGAAAATGCAGCGTGTTCCAGGCCGGTCTAGGGGCCGGCGGCCGGGCACCCGGCCAGGAGCACATCTACACACAAAAATCACAAGTTTGGAAACTATTTAAACAAGGGTCCACTTCAAATGGTCATAACTAGAGTTTTAGATATGCAAATGCAGAAATTCCAAGTCGAGGTGATAGCTTATCGTCTTACGGTTCCAACGATAGGTCATAAGCCCAAAACAAGTAAGTAACGAAGGAGATATGATCATTCTACGAAAAAGGATCGGTGCAGTGAGTTCCCAGCCGGCCACTGGACCGGCGGCCGGGCACCCGGCTGGGACTACATCAACCCGTGAGCAACATACACAACTCTATCATTTCCAATTCTCATAATTCACTTCTATTAACTATCAACAATCAATATTCATCATCAACAATCATCAAATAACAACAATCATGATCCATAACATAATTCCTAAACTTACTAATCGTAATCTAATACGAATTCTAGCATATAAAGAATGTAAAACACGTAAATGATACCGAGTAACCCTTCACCGTTACCTTTTCGCGTCTTTAATCGATTTCTAGAAAGTCTCCACCTACAATTAGATAACAAAAGATAAATATCATTCACCTTGAGAAAAATGGATAATTTAAAAAGCGAGAAAGACGGTAATTTTGTTACCAATACGGATAGAGGAAGATGAGAGGGGAAGAATAAGACGAACTTACGAGAATTTGAGCAAGAAACGAATGAGATATGATGATTCAAAGACGGATCAAAAATGGAGGCTAGGTTTTTTTGGTTTCTTAGTGAGGAAGAAAGAAGATGTTGAGTTGTGAGGGAAATTAGGTTATGAGAGGAGTATATGTAGAGTAAGTGGAAAAAAAGTCAAGAAAAAGTCAAAGTCGCCTTAAGACGGGATTCACATGGAATCTCGCGGAAATTCCAATACGAACTCGGAAAATTAAATTTACGATTAAAACTAAATTTCATTGAAAAGTATCCGTAAAATATTTTCACTATAAAAATAGGGTACATTTGCGGGTGTTACACTTCAATTTATTATTGAACAAGGAATTGAAAGTTAAAATTCCAATCTTTATTGAATTATACGTAAAATATCTTTGAATTTATTACGGAAAATTAAGAATAATAAAGAAAAATTATACATATAATAGAAGAAAACCTATGCCTAATCCTTCATTTTATCATCCAAAATGAAGAAAACACCTCTACATTAAAACAAAAAATTGATACTAAAATTCAATGGTTTAATTTTTACATAAAAAAATGAAAAATTAAAAGTAATATGAAAATATGGGAGTAGAGTTATAAGTAATTAGAAACTAGAGAGCGTGAGTGCAGGAGAAATACAAAGTTACAGAGAAACAATATTGCGGGGAAATGAAATAATGAGGGTAGTAGGTGGAGCTCCATTTAGGTTGAGTTAATGGTTCTTATTATAACAAACAACGTGGATTAGAAAAACTCTCCTGTTTATTTGGCCTCTTGGGTATGGAATGGGCTATTAATCTGATTGTTTTCCCATGTGAAGTGAGATTTTTTTACGGAAAGTTTATAAGTTGTTTGGTTAGTAGTTTATCCATCTAACTGACTACATATGCCTAATAATTCGTTATACACAAATTCTTACGAGTAATTTAAATGGTATATTCGTCTGAACCTTAAACGGATCAAATAGAGTAACTCGGACAAAAGCGTAATATAGAAACTAACAATAAAAACTTGACTTATCTATCCAATTAGAGTGTTATTTTATCCATTTTAATTTAAAGACGGATATCTCATCTTAAGAGAGATAATATTATTTGATAGTCAAATGTTTATTTCAAAAAAAAATACAGGTATGGATTCACTTAATGATTACCTTTAATTTAAATACTCATCAAAAGCTAACAGAAATAGGTAATTAAATAGCTGGGGTAGGGAAAATATTTTATATGATTATTTAAACTTAATAATGAAAGATTCTTTCAAACATGGTTAGTATCTATTTAACGTGAAATAGACTATCAAAGAACAAAATAAAGGAGCTTTGGGCAATTTACATGGGCTCAAATAACAATTAGCCTATTTTTCTTTTTCTAGCAATTCCCATCCTACCGTGAAAATGCACGGATAAGAATAAACTACTCTATCTACATTTTTAGATTTTTAGATAATTGAATTTTGCAGTTGTCACATTATCACAATATACTCTTTTTATCCCGGTCATTTATTTGCCTTTTTTTTAATTCTTTGTTAGGAGTATTTTAATCAAAGACAAACAAATAATTGAGACGGGACAGTAATTAGTAAAAAATTAGAAAATATAATAAACACGGGTTTCTGTCATAACAATGTCATTATTATTATATCAACATTCTTTAAAACAAACTCGTGCATTTTTTGCACGGAGTTAAAACTAGTTAAGCTCAAAAACTCAGTCACTCCCTCCTCATCACGTCACTCTCCCTTCTTCTGCCTTTCTATTACTTCTTCTTTTCCCTTTCAATTTCCAATCTGTAAAACAATTTTGACACTCCATTTCTCGAACATTTTCACGGATTTAATTATGTTAAGTGCAAATCTATGTCTTATATTAGTAGAACAAAGATGAAAAAAGATCTTTATAAGTGTACACAAAATACTCCGTATAATAGTACGAGGCCTTTTGGGATGAGTCAGGTATAAATCTGTGAGGGCTTAGTCTAAAGCGGGTAATATCGTACTATTATGAACCGTGGACACAAGTGCATCAAAGACCCAACACAAGGTATCAACGCTTCTGCATAACAAGTGGTATCAAAGCCCAAGGTTCGACTTTGGTTAGGCACAAGAAAAAACAGCAGGCCAAGGACTTCAAGGGTAACTTACACTAGAAGGCGCGGGCTTTTAAAGCTCGAGGGAGCTCGAGGGAGAGCTGATATCTTCGCGAAAAGCAACATGTGTCTCACGACGACGAGACAGACTGTTCAATTGAAGATTGACATAGGCCCGACGAGGTGGGTTAACCCTTAATACAAATGCTGTGGGGGTTGCGGAACAAGTCCTACCAGCATCCAACATGTGTCTCACTACGACGAGACAAGCTGTTCAATTGAAGATTGCCATAGGCCCGACGAGGTGGGTTAACCCTTAATAGAAGCAACAAAAGCGGTCCATGGTAAGTCCAAATGTTGTCGGGGTTGCGAAACAAGTGCAAGGTACTTCCTCTCTTCAACTTCAGTCTACCACTTTCATTTTTGTACACTATTCACAAGTGATCATATAATTGCAATTTTCTCTCAATATATAAGTAAAAAATATATTCATGTGTGATCTTGTTTGATTCGTCTTTACGAGTACATTATTAATATCTAACTTTTATAATTTTTGCAAACACATAGCTAACGATATTTATCGCGTAAAACACGTCTCGGCAAATGTAAAAAAGTTTTTTGGTAGAGTTGAGTTGAAGGGAGGAAGTATATTGGATGCAAAAGATTTTGGTACGTTAGTGTTGCACAAGACCTGTGAAGGGACAGGTAGACCCCTGATGTGACACACTAGGGACACAAGGTGTGTCATGTATTATGACATTAGGTAATGTGCCGGTTAAAAAAAACAAAAAATTATACATCACTAAGCAGTACTAACCAAAATTTTTTAAGGAACAAAAGAAAGAAATACGACATGGATGAGAATCAAAAGTCAAGGTACAATGACACTTTCTTTACCATAGTGTATGGAAGCTTCAATCTCCAATCTCTCTGTTTACGGTTCAATGGCCTTCCTTTGCTTGCAGGATCCCTGTTTTCTCTGACATCAGCCAATTTCCAAACACAGTGCTCCGTCTCTGTCTCAATTGACTCGAGGAAAAATACTCCCATCTTTTCCTCGGCTCTGGCTTCTTCAACATACCATACCACCATAGGGAAGTCTTTGAAACGATGCAGGTCATTGGGTACCATCAGTAAACGTTCTGCCCCTGGGGAAGATACCTTCAAACAAAAGGATTCAGAGCATGATATGTCATCATTAAATTGTTACGTAACACGGCCTCATAGCATGGGACCGGCTTATTAACAATAGCCATTAAATGCCTTGCGCGTGAACAACACAATATTTTAAATCAATGAAGTGCATATTTAACTCGAGAACTAATAAAGTTATAAAATAAAATTATACTCCGTATTAAATAACTCCTAGTAAGCGTTTGTGCCTATTCTCCTTTTGTACAGGTTTCCACTCATGCTATAAGCCCCTCCTATAGCAAACAACAGTTGATGGAAAAAGAGTGAACTAAACCACCAAGTATAAACAACTCACCTCAAGGGCAAGATCATCTGGTATTTGCCCTTTTGACCCTTCTTCCTCTAAGCGTTTCTTGTATTCTCTACTATACCTTTCAACCTCCTCCATGCCAGGGCAACCATACCTTAAATTGCTCAAACATAAGTGGACATGGTAACCTTATCAAACTAAAAGCAACAGAGATCAACATGTAGATATGGTATGTAAGAGGATGTACACCGAGCTTTTCAAAAACCAGGGAGTAACGACTATTGAGAAACAATGAAAAAATCCAATCTGACGACCATGGGGGCCTATGTTGGGCTCTATACATTTTAGGCCGTAGATGTGTCCAACACGACACTCAAGGGATATGCGTATGTAATTGTACTTGAGCCTTTCTACTGACACTTTTCCTAGAAGAGCCAAAAAGGAGAGCGCACATAATCAAAGTATGGGGTAATAATGTATGAAGCTTTTAGTATGATATTTACAAAATTTTAAGTCCTCTCACCAATATCACAAATTTTATAAACTATAATTTTTTTTTCTTTTTGAAAATGTGCCCCTGCACCCGAATCCTTGCTTAAAGTCAGAGGGCCTGAGTCTAAAAAGTTGACTAATGCCGAGATCGACACTTAGATATTGGGGGGGGGGGGGGGGGGGGGGGGGGGGGGGGGGATAAACTCATGCAACCAAGAATGTTGATACCATTCCTATAGATGTGAGGAAATTTAGAGGTGGCGATAGTCTCCCAAGGCAAAGTTTAAATGTTTGAAGTGCCAGATGCATCTCTGTTGAATTTATTTATTTGCGTACATTAGCTATGTGCAGATGTGCCATTGCATTTGCTCCCACAGTCGCGCTCCAGTTATCAAATAGCCTGATCTTAGAAAGAAATTACTACCACCAAAATACATCTTTGTAAAACACAATCAAAACCTTTTAAGGAGGGCAGGATCCTGAAGCAAATCACCACACTTTGGAACAACATTTAGAACACCAATACCAGGCTAGTACATAATAATGTACGCAATAGCAGTATGTGTTTAGACTTTAGAGTTTAGACTGTTCTAGTCCACGGAATATGGTCGAGACACGTAAGCTAGAAAAGAAAGTCATAAAGCAGGAATACAATTTTAGCGCAGAGAGAACATACTCGTTTGTGAGTTTGTCAAGCCTGACATAAATATAACCTCGGGGTGTAGTCTTAAATGCGTATAATTTAATGTCATCACCAAATTGTAGCAGAACTTCTCGAGCTATAGATAAAACCGTTTCACCCCAAGGGACATTCTGAAGCACAACTCCACCGCCAGCACCTCCATCACCAATCTAAAAAGAATAAGATGTATACACATTAGAATGTGGAGTTGCCACTACCATATGAATATTTGCAGAACTAATGTATTCTAATATACTCCCTCCAATCCAATCCAAACTACCCACACCCTTTTGCACAAGTTTTAAGAAAATTGCTTTTTGTGAGGGTAGTATGGGAAAAGGATGAGAGAGGTAGTACATAAATTAGGTGGGGTATGTTATAAGAATGACAATTTTTGTAAATATAGGTATGTTATAAGGATAGAGTTGTCCTAATTTTACTCATTTATGGTATGGGTAGTTTGGATTGGATTGTCCTAAAATGGAAGGTGGTAGTATGGATTGGATTGGAGGGAGTATATGTGGAACCCCCTTTGAACAAACAGTTTAATTTCCATCGTAGGATGTCCAGGGAAAATATACTCAAACCGGAACCTTTCCTTTATTTATTTTACTTTTGTATGTTATTTGTGACTATTATGGTTTGCGACCAATATTTTTCACCCAAATCCTATTATGTTCCTTAATATGATGGGAAGAGAAACCATGAAGTTGATCACGTTTGGGGGAAGTACAGTATAGTGTATAACCAAGGCCTCCTAGGTTGTAGTAGATGAACCAAAAAACAGACAACTGATTAAACTGGAACCTCAAGAAGACAACAACATAGAATGAAGACGAGTACCTGAGGATCAGAGTCATCTTCTTCTTCCCATTCCTCGATTACTAAATCCTGATGTTCAGCTGAAAGAATCATACCTCGAAATGATTAGAGAAACAGGATATATTTATTTGAAGCATAGAATCAGGATTACACTATAATAGTTAACACTGACAGCAACCGAATTTGGTATTTTTACAAAACGTTGTAGTCTCATGTCGGATACTTAACATTGGACATGACTCACATGAGCATTGGGCACTTCACTTTAAGGCAAAAGCATGATGAACCTTTGCAATGTATTTGATGCCAATACTTGGACAAACAAACATCTCGATACTTTCACTTGCAGCAAAAAAATGCAAACACAGTTGACAAAGTAAAAAAATGATCGAGAATTCCCTTCCTTAGACGGTAATTGTTGAATGCCACATATCATCGACGACAAAGCCTATTGAATTTATTGACAAAGTGTTGTTGTGATATTATTAAGCAAAAGGCAGAGCAATGAATAAAACCAGTTTACAACAGTAAACTAAAATCTTAATTCCGTCTAATGTATAACAAGTCAGCAATGCAATCGGTTTCACTGCTGAAATATAAAAAAACTCGTAAAAAGAAGAGGTAAGTAAGGCTTACAATGGTCTTCAGTGGTGTGATTACTGGAGAGTGAGGTAGTGTTATAGTAAGAATGAAGAGTTAAAGAAGAAGGATGAAAAAGTGAGGAATTAAAGGTTGATAAAGGCTTGAACTTGAATAACAAGCCTTTACTATTAATAACACCGACTGTCTTTGTGTTGTAAGGAAGACAAAGTCTCGTTGGAGAACTTCTTAGCTTTATGTTCTTCAGGAGACTTGCTAATGTCTTCATTGATCTTCTTCCAAAAACCTTCCTATTTCCAACTTTTATTCTTTTTAGTTTTCACACATTCATTCACTCACTGCAAATTGGATACTTATTTGCCCAACACCACGCTCAATCCTTCCAATTCTCTCATTTTTTGTTACACACGGCTTCTCTTATTTCCGATATCACATCAATTTCGCCCTTTACACCCAAATTAGGGTTCTATTGGGTTAAATCTCCTTAATTTTTATTTTTCAAAATGCTTCTAACATTTACCTTGTTTGTAAATCTGATACCTAAAGTTTTTTGAATCCGTTTTTAAAATAATGCTGAAAAAATAAAAATTTATCGTTTTGGGTTGGTCTAAAAACTATTTATCGTTTTGGTGTCCACGTAGGCTCGGGTTTTGTGAGTCAATATCGAGGCTAAGACACGCCATTGCCATTGGCGTGTCTATTCAGCTCAATTTTTTGGCCCAAAGCAGAAACATAAGCAAAAATATAAGCATTAGACACGCCATTCGCATTGGCGTGTCTATAGAAGAAGACACACCATTCGGATTGGCGTGTCTTTAACATTGATGTTTTTTGAAAATACAGAAGGTGTTGCCATATGACATTAGTTAGACACGCCATTAGGATTGGCGTGTCTATTGATGGAGACACGCCATTGGCAATGGCGTGTCTTGGCAGTGAAATTTTTTTTTTAAAAGTTTTGGTACTTAGTCACTCACTCTATTTACCTTCATAAGCAACAATAAAAGATTACGCAATTTTGACCCGGAACATTGTTTTCATAAGATTTAAAATAGTTTTCACACACATAGAAGCGGCACAAGGGGTTTCGAGCTTAGTCTAGTTACTAAAATATCGATTACACGTCCTAAAAAATATTAAAACTGCTTCATGTCTTCTTTTTCCCACGAAGACGAGACCAAATCTTTTTTGCCTTTGAAGGCTCCGGGGTTCCTTGTTCATTGATTGGCGACATTGAAGTATTGGTGCGCCTTGACCGTCGCCTGAACACTTGCAAGGTCTCATCGTCTTCCGCTGTTGACTCTTGCATTGTCGAACCATCTCCCCTTTCTTCATGTTGTTCCTCCACTTGGGTTTCTTGCGTCGGTTGGTGAAATTGTTGAAGAAGATGTGAATACCCAACATGTTCAAGAGATTGGGAAGTGTTGTCCCGGATGTTAGACATGATGTTACGGTAATGAGGGGGCACCTCTTGAGGCATCGCTTGTATCTCCGTATTGCATGTCCTATGGACTTCGGCAAACCCATGAGCCTGAAAAAAATTGTTAGTGTTAAAAAATAATAATTTATGAAAGATTTTAAATATTAATAACGATTCATATTAGTAAAACTTACAAGATAAGCAGTGGCTCCTAACGGTGCTTGGTAAGCTTGTTGGAAGGTAGGACTGATGAATCGGCGAGTTCGATCCCGGTACCAAACCATGTAAGGGTCATTGTAGCCCATGTCACTGTTATCCTCAACACCAATGAACCTAAATTGGTACCTCCTAAACCACATAGCTAGGTATGCTGAATGATATTCCGCCCAATTCCTTGAATGAGCACCCCTTTTATCCATTTTATGCAACTTGGGTTCGGTATCAGCAGGTTCAGGGATATTTTGTAACAACCCGAAAAGTACCCAATTTGCTTAAGCAATAGCTTATGGATACTTTTCAGTAGAACTTAAGTTTTTAAAATAGGAAATTTTGCTCGGAGTCGTATTTTGAAATTCCGCGTTCGTATTTGGAGTTTTTGAGGGATTTCATGAAAAGACCGTTTTTGGGTCATCTTTGACTTTTCTTGACTTTTAAATCGTCTTTGACTTTTACTTGACTTTTTAAAGTCGTCATTTATTTTTTTATTTATTTTTAAGTCGTCTTAAACTTTTCTGAACTTTTAAGCCATTTTGACTTTTTCCGACTTTTTAGTCGATTTTGACTTTCGTTGACTTTTCCCGACTCGTCTCATAAGTTTGAAGACCGAAATTTTATTTAAAAAAATAATATTTTTGATTTATTTTTATTTAGATTTATTAAGATTTATCATAATTTAATATAATTATTTTGAATTTATTCGGAATTTAAAGAATAACGTTTACGGTTTTAACCGATCGTCATTTAACTATTCCCGACGCATCGTAAAGCGCGCAACAAAATCGAAACTCGACTTTTGCATGAGTCACGCGGCCATGTCATCGTTTTTCCACTCACGATTGGATATTTTAATTGATTCGATTAAAATAATACAAATATCTTAGATATTTGTTACTTTATCGATCCGTCAACGGAGATTACGCAAATCGAGCAAAAACAGACCCGTTGTCTCACCATACCACACCGGCTCTCCTCTCCTTTTTCCCTCCTCTAATAGACTTTGATATTTTCATTACTTTTGATTAATATATCATAATATCTAGTTCACTATTCGCTTTATCGATCAGTTAACGAAAACTACGCAAAACGCTCGAAATCGGACCCGACAAGCACAATTCCACCCGGCACACTTACCCACTCTTAAGCCTTGATATTTTCATTATTTTACATTTTAATCTCATAATATCTTGATATTAACTTTATCGTAAATTATATTTAATCGTTTACCGTAAAACAATTATTAAACGCGAGTCAATTACGGAACAACAATTTCAAAACTCGACACCTTTATGTGTCTATAATTACACGGCTCCCACACTCCCCATATGACTCACAAACAACTTTTCATTTTACAACAAATCAAAATAAGATCAAAACATCACTTTATTCAATCGTTCTTCGTGTTCTTCGTCGTTCATCTTGTGTTCTTCATCGTTCTTGAGCAAAACCTCCATAAATCCTTCATTTCTTAATTAAATCCTTCCTTACTTATATTTCTAGACTCTCCTCTTCGCTCTCCACCTTCACGTATGTTTTTATTTCAATTCCGTCAAGATCGTTTCAACACTTTAATTATGGAAAATTTAGTTTAAGTTCTAATAATTGTTTGTTATTTCTTATAGGGGAAGACTTTGAGGACGAATTTGGAGACTCTTATATATTGGGTGAAGATTAGTAGAGGGTTTTCTTAATTATTACTTCTTATTATTATTTTGTGCTAAGTGGATTTTGCTAGCTAAGGTAACATTTCCGATTTACTCGACGAAAAAATGTCACATTTCTTAGGTTTTAGTTTATGTTCATATTATGTTTATTTAGGATTTGAGTTAGTAGTATAGCCTTAAGTTTTATTTATTTGGTTTTTTTTGGTTCATCTTTATTTTTGGTTCATATTATGATGATTTATGATTTTTAGTTAGTATTATGTTTTATGGACTTTTTATGGTGTTTTATGATTCCTTATGATTTTTATGTTTTATGGAATATTATTGTTGTTTTATGATTTTGATGATTTTTAAGTTGAAGTAAATTTTATGATGAATTATTGTTTTTGGTAAATTTTAAGTTGTAGGAAAGTTTTATGATGATTTTTGGTTCTTGATGATTTTTAAGTTATAGTAAAGTTTTATGTATATTTATTGTTCTTGATGAATTTTAATGATTTTAACAAGTTATGATTTTTATTGTTGTTTATGAAATTTTAACAAATTTAATGTTCTTGACAAATTTTGATGATTTTGACTAAGTTATGATTTTGTATGAATGTTGTTAAAATGGTTGTTTGATGATTAAAAACATGTTGGAATTGATTTGATGTTGTTTATGGGTGAACCGTGTGAAGGGGACTGAACCGGGTCCAAACCAGACCGGTCCAGGCCGGTTCAGACCGGTCTGGGTTGGTCAAGGGGGGTCCGGGTTTTGGTCTTTGGGTTGTGTCGATGTTTGATTGATTGGTTGTTGTTTTGACGGGTTTTGAATATGATAAAGCATGCGGGAAATATTAGAAAAACGGTTTTAAAATAAAGTGTAAAAGCTGCCATTTTTCAGCCAAAACAGCCCGTGGGCCCATCCAGGCCCATGTGGGTCCGGCCCAATTCAGCCCGTGGGTCCCACCTTGGGACTCGTGTCGGTTTTTGAGTTATCGTCATTTTTATCGTGTTTTGTAATATTTAGCAAGTGGGAAATATTAATAAGTAAAATACTTAATTAAAAAGGTTTTCATAAAATTATTATTTCTCACATGTTAGAAATTATAATACGAGATTAAGTTTACGTGGAAATCATTTAAGTCAAGCGGGTTTTGGGTATAATATGGTAATTCACATGTTAGAAGTAGTAATAAAATAACATGTAATGAATATGTTGATTTTATGTCTATGTGATAAAGACTCTGTTTCTAGCCGGGTTGATCCAACGGGTTTGGGCAAACTAAGATCTAGTCAGCCCCGATTTGACTGATGACCCGTCGCGGGACTCGGGTCGGGGATTTGTCTTCAAGTAAGTTGTATTTAATTATGAATTAGCCTTAGTAGATATGAGGCGATATGATATTTGATTATTATTGATATGCAAATAGTCACATGATAGGATGTTTTTCCGTGACTGTTTATTTATATGGTTGGTGTCGTGTTGACTAAGTACCCATAGAGAATTATGGATATATGGCGTCTTGACCATTCTAATTCTAAATGAGTAGCTTGGACCATGACATTGATAGGCCCGTACTATCTTTCACGAGCATACGGAGTTTGCCGCTTGATAGCTTTTGTGTCTCGGCTTGGTGGGTTTATATCCAAGTCGGGGCATGGTTGCCTAATCCGTTTTGGGGTTGGAACCAGCTTAAGTACTAGCCATCTCTGCTTAGGGGGTCGCCTAGTAGAGTTTCTCATAGACGGTTATGTCAAGGGACGGGGAACGGAATAGCTGTTGTCGCTAGGTCTGATCAGTCTAGGACTAGGATGTTTTCCTACCTTGTGGTATAGCCTCGAGTTACAGATGACTATTGACGGTTCTAAGAACTTATGCCTGTTTGTAGAAGTCTTGGTCTTTCATGTTTGTATGATTCTATGAGTTCTAGAAGGTGAGATGCAAGCCGGCTAGGATTGATAGAGTTTGGATTACCGATTGTTAACTGATTCACATGATTACGTGTTGATTAGGGTTTGAGTGTATCAGGGCCATGTTACGTGGTAACCGCTGAGCCAGCATACCAGCTTCCCTACCTCTTGTTATATGTTATTATCGGATTCACATGATAGCTTTCATATGCTAGGTTATATGTTAGTTAATTGTTTCATAACATGAAAAGCATATCATATATGTTAAGTTTTTGTATTTTCCATATACATTGCTTTTATGTTATTCATGTTTTATTAAACTCGACATTTCGTGGCTGGGAGAACTCGGAGTTACTCCCCACTGACTGTGGCTTCCGTGTTTATATTTAATGCGGTCGAACAGGTGGTGATGCATATTTTGGGGTACATGGACGAGCTAGCGAGCGAAGTATTACCTTGGACCTATATTCGGTTCATAGTTTGTATATTATTATACACTAGTTTATTTCCGTATTTATACGGGAGATATGTCTCCCGTCTTGTAGATTTATTTTGTATAATAGTATTTTCGTTTTGTAATGACCTTTTTATGTTATGACACCTTCGTTATGTATTATCATATTTCGTTTATGTATTTAAATATTTTTTTTCTTTCCGCAAATTTGAGGGTGTCACAGTTGGTATCAGAGCATTTTTGCTCCCGACGGACGTTTGTGTACCCTTGTATAAATAACTTGACCTTAATAAATAATAAACTTGTGAGATAGAATGGTAAGATGGGTAGATTAGGATTTATGTTGTAGTCTCTTTGTTCTTGCTAAATGATAAGTACTAATCTGTGTTTTCATTTTGCAAGATGCCTCCGAGGATTGACAACACTATTTTAGCAGCTCTTACCGTAATTATCCAAAACCAGCAAAACCAGCAAAACCAGCAGGCTAATCCGATTCCTACTCCTGTTCCGGATCGTGAGAGACACGGGAGTTATACGTGGGTTGCTTCACAGCTATCGAGGAGCCAAGCAAAAACCTACGATGGCGAAGTTGATCCCGTTAAACTTTCGGTGTGGTTACGAGAGATGGAGAAGAGTTTTTCTCTTTACGATGTCCTTGAAGAGGACAAGGTCCGTCTAGCTTCTCACTTCTTAGAGAAGGAAGCGGATCAGTGGTGGACGCTTTCGGGTCCTACCGCGAAGTTGGAGCCTAATTTCGGGTGGACTCGTTTCCGTGAGCTCTTGGAAGCGAGGTTTTACCCCGACGAGTTGAGACAGCAAAAATTGAAGGAGTTCATGGATTTTAAACAAGGACTTCTTTCTGTTCAGGAGTTTACTACCCGGTTCAATGAGTTGGCTCATTATGCCACTCGACTTATTAGGGTGGAGGAAGACAAAGCTTTCTTTTATTTGGGAAAGCTTTCTCCCCAGATAAAGGGGAAGATCAGTAGAGGCTCTACTTCTTTTGTCTCGATCTATAATGATGCCATCTGGGCGGAGAGTTCTATCAGGGAGATTGCCGAGGAAGCTCGTGCTTCTTATGTTGCTCCTAACTCTTTTGGCAAGAGGCCTTTATATCCTTCTTTCCGTCCTTCCTTTTCTCCCTCTTTTCCAAACAAGAGGAGAAACTTCCAGGGTGGACAAGCTAATCAGAGAAACCGTTCCTTTATTCCGAGTAACAACAACGATCTTAAAGATCGTATGTGCTTTCGGTGCAAGAGGCCTATGCATCCGGGTGTTGGTTGCTTCAACAAGCCACTAGTATGTTTTCATTGTCAAAAACCGGGGCATAGGTTTAATGAATGTCCCGAGAGGAAGAAGACGGTTTCTACACCGGTTATTTCGGGGCGACCTAAGGGTCGTATTTTTATTATGAGTCGTGCTGAGGCGGATGCCCAACCCGATATTGTGACGGGTATGTTCTCGATTTATGATTTACCGTGTTTAATTTTATTTGACACGGGAGCTTCTTTATCTTTTATTTCCATGAGGCTATCCGACAAGTTACCGCTTAAAGCTTCAGTAGGAGAAACTACTCCTATATCGTTACCATCCGGGGAAGTATTTTCATGTTCTTATCTTCATTCCGACATTCCAATATCCATAAATGGATCTATTTTTCCGGCGAATCTTTTACGTTTTCCTCTGGAAGAGTTCGATATTATTTTGGGCATGGATTGGTTATCTACTCATCATGCTCGATTCGAGTGCCGTGATCAGAAAATTATTCTTAAGAGTCCTTTGGGTGCTCGTATCTCTTATCAAGGGGTTAGAAAGCAAGCTTGTGTGAAGTTAATCTCAGCTATGAAAATGTTGAATGTTTTAAAGAAGGGTCATCAAGCATTTCTATGTGTAGTGACTACTTCCGATTCTTCTCTTCCTTCTTTAAAGGATGTTCCTATTGTTAGGGAATTTCCCGATGTATTTCCCGATGAATTACCCGGGATTGCTCCTGAAAGGGATGTTGAATTTTCCATTGATCTAGTTCCTGGAACTGGACCAATAGCCAAAGCTCCTTATCGTATGGCTCCTTCTGAATTGAAGGAGTTGAGAATTCAACTTGATGATTTAATTGAGAAAGGCTTTATAAGGCCTAGTTCTTCTCCTTGGGGTGCGCCCGTACTATTTGTCAAGAAGAAAGACGGTTCAATGCGTATGTGCATCGATTATCGTGAATTGAACCGAGTCACCATCAAAAACAAATATCCTCTTCCTCGTATAAATGATCTATTTGACCAGTTACGGGGTGCTTCTACTTTCTCTAAAATTGATCTTAGATCGGGTTATCATCAGATTCCCGTTCGGGAAGCAGATATTCCGAAGACTGCTTTCAGCTCAAGGTATGGTCATTTCGAATTCAATGTGATGCCATTCGGTTTGAACGCTCCAGCTATATTCATGGATCAGATGAATCGACCTTCCGGGAGTATCTTTCTTGATAAATGTGTGGTGTATTAATTGATGACATTCTGATCTTTTCAACACTAAGGAAGTAACAGGCTATTAATCTTCGCAGCCATTTTGGGTGTCTTCGACACAAAAAGTGGTATGCTAAGTTCTCCAAATGTGAATTCTGGTTGCCCGAGGTATCTTCCCTTGGTCATGTCATTTCCAAAGACGGTGTTATGGTCGATCCAGCTAAAATTGAGGCGGTTGTGGATTGGAAAAGTCCGAAAAATGTGTCCGAGATACGGAGTTTCCTTGGTTTAGCGGGTTATTATCGTCGGTTTGTGAAAGATTTTTCCAAATTAGCAAGACCGATGACTCAATTACTAAAGAAGGAAGCGAAGTATACTTGGACCGATGAATGTGAAATTGCCTTCTTGGAATTGAAGAAGAGATTGACTACCGCACCGGTCTTAACTTTACCAGATGATGAAGCGGAGTATGATGTATATTGTGATGCTTCAAAGCATGGTTTGGGATGTGTCTTAATGCAGAATAGGAAAGTCATTGCTTATGCTTCTCGACAACTCAGGGTTCATGAAGTGAATTATCCGACTCATGATCTTGAGTTAGCAGCTGTAGTACATGCCTTGAAAACCTGGAGACATTATCTTATTGGAGTGCATTGTCGAATATATACCGATCATAAGAGCTTGAGGTGCATTTTTACTCAGAAGGAATTGAACATGAGGCAGAGAAGATGGTTAGAGTTGGTGAATGATTACGATGCTGAGTTGATTTATCACGAGGGAAAAGCAAATGTCGTAGCAGATGCTTTGAGTAGGAAGACTAGTCATTCATTAAATGCTCTTGGTACCTTAACCGATGAACTAGTAACCGAATTTCGGAAGCTGGAGATACAGTTTGTTGGGAAAGGATTTGATTATCTTGGTGCTTTGACTGCGGAACCTGATTTTTATCGTGAGATTCGTACTTGTTTACCGGAGGATGCTACTTTTATCGCCATTCGAGCAAAAATATCACTTGGGCAAGCTAAGGATTGTGTGGTGGATAATGATGGCTACCTTCGTTACCATGGTCGAATGTATGTTCCGAGAAGTGCCGAGTTGAGAAAGAGAATACTTGATGAAGCTCACCTTTCTCCTTATTCTATTCATCCGGGTGGCGACAAAATGTATAAAGATTTGAGACCACAATTCTGGTGGCCTAGGATGAAGATTGAAGTAAAGGAATATGTTAGTAGATGTCTTACTTGTCAGAAGGTGAAGATTGAACATCAAAGACCCGGAGGTTTACTGCAACCTTTGGAAATTCCTATGTGGAAGTGGGAGTCTATTTCTATGGACTTCGTGATGGCTTTACCTAGAACTTCTAGTGGAAAGAATGCCATCTGGGTTATTGTAGACCGTCTAACCAAGTGTGCCAGATTTGTACCTATCAGAGAAAATTGGAGTATTGATAATTTAGCCGATGCTTATGTGAGAGAGATAGTACGTTACCATGGAGTTCCTAAAGATATAGTTTCAGATCGTGATCCGAGATTCAGTTCCCGATTCTGGACAGCTTTGCAAGAAGCCATGGGTAGTCAATTGTTGATGAGCACAGCTTTTCATGCCGCTACTGATGGTCAGACCGAGAGAACGATCCAGACTTTGGAAGATCTTCTTCGTGCTTGTGCCTTAGACTTTCATACATCTTGGGAGAAGAGTTTGCCTTTGGTGGAATTTTCTTATAACAACAGTTATCATGCTTCTATTAAGATGTCACCATACGAGGCTTTATACGGTAGGAAGTGCCGTAGTCCGGTTTGTTGGGATCAAGTTCAGGATGATCATATGTTGAGTCCCGACATAGTTACTGAAACGATTGATCAAGTTCAAGTCATTCGAGAGCGAATGAAGGCCGCGCAAGATAGACAGAAATCTTATGCCGAGGTTCGTCGTCGACCACTTGAGTTTGATGTTGATGATCGGGTATTTCTTAAAGTATCACCAATGAAAGGAGTGAAACGGTTTGGAGTGAAAGGGAAGTTGAGTCCTAAATATATTGGGCCGTTTCGTGTGCTTCAAAGAGTTGGTCCTGTTGCTTATCGTCTGGAATTACCTCCGAACTTGAGCAAAGTTCATGATGTGTTCCATGTTTCGCAATTGAAGAAGTATATTAGTGATCCGAGTCATATTATTCAAGAAGAAGTGTTGGACTTGGAACCTAATTTGGCTTTGGAAGAAAGGCCGATGCGTATACTTGAAAGGGCTAACAAACAACTCCGAAACAAGGTGGTGCCTTTAGTTCGTATCCTTTGGCGTTGTGGAAACGTCGAATCAGAAACTTGGGAACCCGAAGCTAAAATGTTAGCTAAATATCCCGAGCTCTTTGCTTGAGGTAAATTTCCTTCTTTCTTTCCTCTTTCTATTCGATCTAACCGTTCGAAGATTACGTACCATCTACCGATATTCTTGATGCTGACGAGAACCTGCCGTTCCGTAGATAAGACCCCGTATTTTATTACAAATATAGTTTTAACAGTTTTGAAATAGACCTACATATATGTTGCATTCCTTCTTCTAAGTTTCGAGGACGAAACTTTTTAAAAGGAGGGGTGATTGTAACAACCCGAAAAGTACCCAATTTGCTTAAGCAATAGCTTATGGATACTTTTCAGTAGAACTTAAGTTTTTAAGATAGGAATTTTTGTTCCGAGTCGTATTTTGAAATTCCGCGTTCGTATTTGGAATTTTTGAGAGATTTCATGAAAAGACCGTTTTCGGTCATCTTTGACTTTTCTTGACTTTTAAATCGTCTTTGACTTTTACTTGACTTTTTAAAGTCGTCATTTATTTTTTTATTTATTTTTAAGTCGTCTTAAACTTTTCTGAACTTTTAAGCCATTTTGACTTTTTCCGACTTTTTAGTCGATTTTGACTTCCGTTGACTTTTCCCGACTCGTCTCATAAGTATGAAGACCGAAATTTTATTTAAAAAAATAAAATTTTTGATTTATTTTTATTTAGATTTATTAAGATTTATCATAATTTAATATAATTATTTTGAATTTATTCGGAATTTAAAGAATAACGTTTACGGTTTTAACCGAACGTCATTTAACTATTCCCGACGCATCGTAAAGCGCGCAACAAAATCGAAACTCGACTTTGGCATGAGTCACGCGGCCATGTCATCGTTTTCCACTCACGAGTGGATATTTTAATTGATTCGATTAAAATAATACAAATATCTTAGATATTTGTTACTTTATCGATCCGTCAACGGAGATTACGCAAATCGAGCAAAAACAGACCCGAATCACCTCAAAACACACGGCTCCTTAAAGTCCTCTAATAGCCTTGATATTTTGATTACTTTTGATTACAATATCATAATATCTAGATCACTATTCGCTTTATCGATCAATTAACGAAAATTACGCAAAACGCTCGAAATCAGACCCGACAATCACAATTCCACACGGCACACTTACCCACTCTTAAGCCTTGATATTGTCATTATTTTTCATTTTAATATCATAATATCTTGATATTAACTTTATCGTAAATAATATTTAATCGTTTACCGTAAAATAATTATTTAACGCGAGTCAATTACGGAACAACAATTTCAAAACTCAACACCTTTATTTGGCCTATATTACACGGCTCAACTCCACTTTCCACTCACCAACAACTTTTCACTTTACAGCAAATCAAAATAAGATCAAAACATCACTTTATTTAATCGTTCTTCGTGTTCTTCATCGTTCATCAACCGTTCTTCATCGTTCTTGAGCAAAACCTCCATAAATCCTTCATTTCTTAATTAAATCCTTCCTAATTTATATTTCTAGGATCTCCTCTTCGCTCTCCAGCTTCTAGTACGTTTTAAATTCAATTCCGTCAAGATCGTTTTCAACACTTTAATTATGAGAAATTTAGTTTAAGTTCTAATAATTGTTTTTCTTGTTATTTCTTATAGGGGAAGAGTTTGAAGACGAATTTGGGGACTCTTATATTTTGGGTGAAGACTAGGAGAAGGGTTTTCTTATTTATATATTTCTTATATTTTGGTGCTAAGTGATTTTTGGCTAGCTAAGGTAACGATTCCGTTTTACTCGACGAATTAATGTCACATAGCCTTAGTTTGTTTTTGTAGTATTTAGTTTTGGCTCATGTTATAGTATTTAAGAATTAAGTTAGTAACATAGCCTTTAATTTAATTTATTTGGATTTTGGTGCATCTTTATTTTTGGTTCATGTTTTATGATTTATGGATTTTTAGTTAGTAATATGTTAAGTAGTAATTATTATGTTGTTTTATGATTTGTATATTTCTTTTGTAGAATTTTATTCCGTATTGTAACGAACCTTTTTATTATGTAATGACACCTTCGTATTGTATTCGTATCTTTTATGTATTTAAAATATTTTTTTTTCTTTCCGCAAATTTGAGGGCGTTGGTTTGCACATTGTTGGAGTAGGTGTCCTCCACAATAGTGCGCCACATAATAAATCTTATTAAGGAATATAATTGGGATATATATTGACTATATATATGATTAGTCAGTTGATTAACGTAAATCAATAACGGTTGGCTGACTAGAGTTTGACGTTATTGTCGTTTGACGGCGGTGGTCAAATGATCCCTTTCGGTCACACCTAAAGGATGAAATCCAAATAGTAACTAATTATTTGTATACGATACAGTTAAGTCGTACATATTATTCATTTAATTGAGTCATATAATTGTTATATGATCAAATTAACACTTAATTATACAAGATAATTAACCATATGATCAATAAGTATTTGTGAGACAAATATCAAAAATCCAAATGGACCAAACTAGGCCATAATGGCCGGTTATGTTGATAGTTACATGGTGATGATTGTTGCTCTTATTAACACTCTTTAGTTACCAATTGAAAGTGACATATCAAGTAGAAATAATCATCACTTATACTACAACACTCCACTCTAATGCATGTGATCAAATTAAACAAAATAAGAGTCCTTTTTGGACAATATGGTCCGGCCATATTGGCTTTAAAATGAGCAATTGTGTTCATTTTTTAACTACTTCATTTTGTGCAATTTTACACTTCTCTCTAAAATCCTTCCTCTCACTAAAAACTCTCATATACTAATATTTATTAAGTATTACTAGTGTAGTAATATAGTCTAATAGTAGTAGTATATCATCTATCTTATTATCTAGTTAATAATAAGGGTAGATTATTTGGTGTCATCTTGGTGCAACTTGAAGGAGGTCTTCTAGTTTGGAGATTTCTTGTTCATCCATATTATTAGCTCAAGAACAAAAAGAAGGAGTTCTTGTTGTGCCCATATTATTTCCATATCAATGTGAGGAAATTTCTTCTTTTATATAAATGTCTTTATATTTGCATGCATGTTACATAGATCATTAAATACTAAATTAACAAGTAATTTAGCAACTAATTAGAATAGTCTAATTAAGGTCTATGGACTTTCACCACCGACTGGGAAATCCTACACCATAATTCGCATAAATTTGATACTAGCGACTGCCATATGTAGATACTGAAAGTCATAGACCGTTTATTAGACTCCTCTAATTAGTTCATTAAATTACATTAAGTTAATGATTTAGGATCTAGTTATCATGCATGCAAATATAAAAACATAAAAGAAAAGATAAGACCAAAACATCCTTACATTGGGATTTTTCGGTTCAATATGGGCACAATAAGAACTCCTTCTTATTGTTCTTGAGCATGGACATGAATTGGATTATCCTCCATAAAACCAACCAACCTCAAAGTAGAAGGTCTCCTTCTTTTGCACCCAAGATTAACCCAACTAATCTTATGAAATTGGGGAATACTTGTAGGGTTTTTAACCCCCAATTTAGCTCAGTTTTGTATGTCAATTGTGCTTCTGTTAAGCCACTTTTTGAGCTAATTGGAAAGTTCACATTACCCTAATTAGACTCCTCTAATTAGTTACTAAATTACTTGTTAATTTAGTGTTTAATAAAGATCTATGTAACATGCATGCAAATTCAAATGCATAATAAAAAGTAAGAAGAAATTTCCTTACATTGGGAAATTTCGGTTTATATGGGCACAACAAGAAACACCTTTCTTGTTGTTCTTGTGCTAGAAAGAAAAAGATGATCCTCTTTGTAATCTTCAAATTAGAAGACCTCCTTTGAGATGCACCCAAGAGAGAACCCAAACTAATCACTTAGTTTTTGACTAGAAAACACAAGTGAAAAGATGAACTAATATTAGATTTTATTACTACTCTAGTAATAGGAAATATTAGTGTTTGAGAGGTTTTAGAGAGATGAGGATTTTAGTGAGATGTACATGCAAAATAAGAATGAACAAGCAAGCAAAATGAACAACAAAGTTGTCCTTTTAAGGACACTATGGTCCGGCCATAGCAAGCCTATGTGGCCTCTTATTTTGCTTAAAATAATCCCATGCAATTACTTTGAGTGTAGTAGTGAATAAGACCATGATCATGTGTCATAAACATGACATGATCACATGATGTAGTGTAATACAAGAAACAACAATTATCATGTTATATACTACCATATTTTCGGCACCCACTAGTGTCATGTGGTCTATTTTGATTTTTGATATTTGTCCCACAAATACTTATAATCATATGTTTAATTATCTTGTATAATTAAGGGTTAATTTGATCATATAACAATTATATGACTCAAAGTAATAAATAATATACACTTAACTTTTAAGTGATATTATATCATTATATCAATATATAATGGGTCCCACAATGTCTAGTTAGATTATTTTACAACTCCTTGTAAATATAATTAACTAATCACCTCTACCTCAAAGTATATGCATAACCGCAACTAATTTAATGAATTAACTATTAATCATTAAATTAAATCTTATTTAATCGTATTAAAATAAGACGTAAAATTTATTCAGTCAATTATCGTATAATTGACTAATAAAATTATCCGGAATGAGTTCGTAACTCAATTTCCAATAATTAACTCTCGTAACTAAACATATATCAAATATATATATAAAGTACTAATTAATATGTATCGTATACAAATAATTAGATTTCTGTTTGGGTATCATCCTATAGGTGTGACCGAAAGGGGTCAGTTGATTACCGCCGTCATACGACAATAACGTCTAACTCTAGTCAGCTGACCGTTATCGATTTACGTTAATCAACTGACGTGGAGTATCAAAATACTAGTCATCCCACTAATATTCCAAAATGAGATTTATAATATAAATGCACTATTGTGGAGGACACTTGCTCCAACAATCTCCCACTTGTCCGATACAAGTTGTGCATGCAGTCACACTATTGCGGAGGACTCCTACTCCCACAATATCTCCCACTTGTCTCGACAAGTTGTGTGCTAACAATTCTCTTGTCACTTTAGCGTCACATCCTCCCACTCATCGCAAGGTGTCTTTCAGGTCGCATTTGCGATTGGAAAAATAAATTGAGTGGTTTTCTCGATCTGGAGAGTAACTGTCTGACCGGAAAATCTACCATAGATCTCTTCCGAGCGTGGCCACGCATTTCCAGTCACTACTCCTCGAGTGGCCCGAAGATGGTAATACCCAACGTGGGTGGACAATTCCTGTTGACCCAACTTACACTGTATAATGCAAATCACCATGACCCAGTAGATGCCCATCGGCCTCCTTTCACGGCACGACCTAGGACAAAAAACAAAGTCAATCGGAAAATACACCGACTCAGGTAAATGGTCGCCAGTCTAAAGAATCGACTCATAGGAATATAATAGAAATCCCCGCCACGACCAGGCTTCAACAGTTTTGATAAGGGACTCTATCATGGTCACTGTCCGACAGAGTGTCTCTACAGTCTGTCTATGTAAACGATCAGTCATCTCCATGACTCCATGGTGCTGAACCAACCATCGATCGACTTACAATCTAGTTATTGCGAGACGTCACCTTATGCAAATGACTAGGGACAATTACTAAGTTCATCATGTTCACTTGAATTGGGTTCAACCTTTCTTATAACCAATTCAGATAAAACAAAGTAATAAAATTTAGTCAATACTAAATAAAAGAGCTCATATAAAACTCGAACAATGAATGCAATTATCATATATGTAAACATTGATACAACATTCAATTATTACATATCACATAATCTAGAGGAATTCAGGAACTCGTCTTAATCCCATCGAGACGACATGACTGTCATGTTTAGCCTTTGTAAGAGGCTTGGTTAGAGGATCAGCGATGTTATCGTCTGTCCCAACCTTACATACATCTATTTCCTTCCTCTCCACGTAATCTCTAATTACATGGTATTTCCTAAGTACATGTCTAGACTTGTTACTAGACTTGGGCTCCTTTGCTTGAAAGATAGCCCCACTGTTATCACAATACATCGTGATGGGATCTGTGGCAGTAGGGACTACTCCTAGTCCTTCCAAGAACTGCCGAATCCACACAGCTTCCTTTGCAGCCTCTGATGCCGCGAGGTACTCAGCTTCTGTTGTAGAATCCGCAGTCACGCTTTGCTTGAAGCTCTTCCAGCAAACGGCTCCTCCATTCAACATAAAGACATAGCCGGATTGGGATTTTAAATCATCCCTATCAGTTTGGAAACTAGCGTCCGTGTAACCCTTTACACGTAACGCAGTCTCTCCTCCAAACACCAAGAACGAATCTTTAGTCCTTCGTAAGTACTTAAGGATGTTCTTTACGGCTATCCAGTGACTCTCACCTGGATTGGCTTGATAACGACTCGTCATGCTCAAAGCATAGGCGACGTCAGGGCGAGTGCACATCATAGCATACATGATTGACCCAACTGCCGAAGCATAAGGGATCAACTTCATGCGTTCAATCTCCTCGGTGACGGTAGGACTCTGGGATTTACTCAGAGTGATACCATGACCTATTGGAAGAAAGCCTCTCTTAGAGTCTTTCATTTTGAACCGATCAAGAATCTTATCTATATAAGCTTCTTGACTTAATGCTAGTATCCTCTTGGATCTATCTCTATAGATCCGGATACCCAAAATGCGTTGTGCCTCTCCCAAATCCTTCATCTGGAAATGTTTCCCAAGCCACTCCTTGGTAGAAGTAAGCATTGGTATGTCATTCCCAATGAGAAGTATGTCATCCACATACAAGATAAGGAAAGTAACTTTGCTCCCACTAAACTTCATGTATAAACATGGTTCCTCGACACTTCGAGTGAATCCATTTTGTTTAATTACATGATCGAAGCGATGATTCCAACTCCTTGATGCTTGCTTAAGACCATAAATGGATCTCTTAAGTTTGCATACCTTCTTAGGGTTGGATTTATCCTCAAAACCTTCAGGTTGTGTCATGTACACTTCCTCTTCTAGAATCCCATTCAAGAAGGCGGTTTTGACATCCATTTGCCAAATTTCATAGTTATAAAATGCGGCAACCGCTAAGAGAATCCTAATGGATCGAAGCATAGCGACTGGGGCAAAAGTTTCGTCATAGTGTAAACCATGAACTTGAGTGAAGCCTTTTGCCACCAATCTAGCTTTGTAGATATCATTATGTCCATCTATGCCATTCTTGATCTTGTAGATCCACTTGCACTGAAGAGGTCGCACCTTCTCAGGTAAGTCTACCAAGTCCCATACTTGATTTTCGTACATAGAATCCATTTCGGATTGCATGGCCTCTAGCCAATGCTTGGAGTCGGGACTAGAAACGGCCGACTTGTAGGTTGTGGGTTCATCACTTTCAAAAAGTAATAAATCACCATCTCCCTCGATACATCCGAGGTAACGATCAGGTTGAGAACTAATTCTACCTGACCTTCTAGGGACAATAACCGTTTCAGACGAGGAGGGAACGTTTTCCTCCACTTCATTTTCGGTTTGTGGCTCTCGAACTTCTTCAAGTTTCGAATTTTCTCCTACTCTGCCTTTTAGAAACGAAATCGCTTTCTAGAAAGACAGCATCACGAGACACAAACACTTTGTCCTCATGACGGTTGTAGAAGTAATATCCACGAGTCTCCTTAGAATATCCTACAAAATAACATTTGTCGGATCTGGGTGCGAGCTTGTCATTAGACTTCTCATGAACAAACGCCTCGCAACCCCAAATTTTCATAAACGACAAATAAGGAACCTTTCCTTTCCATATCTCATATGGAGTTTTATTGGCTGCTTTAGTCGGGCTACGATTTAGTGAAAATATTGCGGTTAAGATGGCAAATCCCCAAAACGAGTCAGGAAGCTCTGTAAGACTCATCATCGACCGAACCATATCTAATAAAGTTCGGTTTCTCCTTTCAGACACACCATTTAATTGAGGTGTTCCAGGAGGAGTCCATTGTGATACTATACCACAATCTTTTAGGTGTGAATCAAATTCATAATTTAGATATTCACCACCACGATCGGATCGTAGGGTTTTTTATCTTCTTATTCAATTGGTACTAAATTACTTGCTTTATTTTTCCGCACATGCCAAAATCACCAACATGCGTTTTATTTATCGATTGTCAATTCAACGTTATTCAAAATTCACCGACTTAGTTCACTTATAGGGAATTAATAACTAAAATTGGCAAGACCTCTCACATAACTTAAAAAGGAATTGAGATTTAGCCTTACCAATTGAAGCACCTATGAATCCCGTGTTCATTAGGACAACCACAACGTGGACCTTTTTACCTCGGGTAAGTAGGGTGATACGATCACACGCCTAAATTAGGTTGGACTCAACAAGATAAGCGTTATCTTGGGACTAGGAGATGGGTTTAGTTGAAATCCGTCAACCGAGAGTTCTAGGAGTAGAATTAGTCAAAAGTTGACTTACCGTCTTGTACATAAAAGTTGCATAACATGTTCTTTTGTCTAAAATGCGGGTCTCGGAATCGCTTATATAATTTCGTGAGGGGTCATTATATGAGTGACTTGTTTAAATTGGTTATACAAGTAAAATTGATTATAACAATGAATGTTAATATTTCCTAATTTTGTTGTAGTTATTCATAATTCGCAATGGCAAACAATAACAACACCGTTCAACTAGGAAAAGACTCATGGCTAAGGTCCGTTATGGACAAATGCATCTTAAAAGACGATGGAACTAATTTCGTCGAGTGGGAGCAAACGATCAAGACTGCGGCGTTATCGGATAACGTTTTGCGCTACTTGACCGAGGCACCTCCCAATGAACCAGGCCCAAGAGCCACTAATGCGGCCAAAGCCGCCTATGAGGAATACCTTAAGGTAGCAAACGACGTCAAGATGGTCTTGATTTGGTCGATGTCCTCAACCCTTCAGCAACAATACATCACCCTTGGAGCATATGAGATATTCTCTAGGGTGACATTGGCTTTTTCTCAATCACCCGAGATTCGCCAATACAATGCTATGACTCGGCTTTTTGAAGCCAAGCTAGAGAAGGGCCAAAAGGTTGGCCCACATGTGCTTAAGATGGTGGAACATGTGGACACTCTAGATCGTCTAGGGGTCAAAATTCCTAAGAAGCTTGCGGTTGGCCGCATCCTTCACTCACTTCCTCCAAAGTTTGCCCAAACTAGGGCAAACTATAACATGCATGGCATGGATAAGAGCTTTCACGAGCTCCATGCTCTCCTTACCCAAGTCGAACGGGATATGGAAGCAAGTGGGAGTGAGCAAAGGGATGTTCTTTCAATGAGATTGAAGAACTTAAAGCTAGGGGTTCAAAAAGGGAAAGGAAAAGCCAAGGCCCAATTTAAGAAGCAAGGAAAGGGAAAGGGCAAAGCTATTATGTATAGTAATGCCAAGGCTAAGGGTAAGAAGCACGCCGAAGCCGAATGCTTTTATTGTAAAGGCAAGGGAAATTGGAAACGCAATTGTCCCAAGTATTTGAAGGATAAGAAGGACGGATGTGTGACACCGTCAGGTATAATCCTCTCTTCTCTCTATATGATAGATATTAACTATGCTTGCACTTCCACTTGGGTATTTGATACTGGATGTGGTTCTCACCTTTGTAATCACTTGCAGGGGCTGAAGGCCGTGCGAGCACTAGCCAAGGGTGATGTGGACCTACGAATGGGGAATGGAGCAAGAGTTGCCGCCGTCTCCATAGGAACTTATGTATTAACCCTAGCTAGTGGTCTTGAGTTGTATTTAAATAATTGTTATTTTGTACCCTCCTTGACTAAAAACATTATCTCCATTTCCGTACTTGATGCGGAGGGTTTCTCTTTTGTAATCAAGAACAATAGTTGTTCGTTTTCTTTTAATGATGTGTTTTATGGTAAAGCCATCTCTATTGGAGGCATTTATGTTCTTGATAATGTTAATGAAATATATCATATCGAAAGCAAGAAGCTCAAATTAGGTGAACCTAATCAATCATACCTTTGGCATTGTCGTTTAGGTCAGATAAACGAACGACGCATAAAGAGACTCGTTTCAACGAAACTTCTCAAACCATTTGATTACGAATCTTATGGTGAATGCGAATCTTGTCTTTTGGGCAAGATGACTCGTGCTCCTTTTACAGGAAAAGGGACACGAGCAAGTGAAGTATTAGGCCTTGTACATACCGACGTATGTGGCCCAATGACTCACCAAGCTAGAGGTGGTTACAAGTACTTCATTACTTTTACCGACGATTTAAGTAGATATGGATACGTCGACTTAATGAGGCATAAGAGTGAAGCTTTTGAAAAGTTCAAAGAGTTTCAACATGAAGTGGAAAACCAATTGAATAAGAAGATAAAAACCCTACGATCCGATCGTGGTGGTGAATATCTAAATTATGAATTTGATTCACACCTAAAAGATTGTGGTATAGTATCACAATGGACTCCTCCTGGAACACCACAATTAAATGGTGTGTCTGAAAGGAGAAACCAAACTTTATTAGATATGGTTCGGTCGATGATGAGTCTTACAGAGCTTCCTGACTCGTTTTGGGGATTTGCCATCTTAACCGCAATATTTTCACTAAATCGTAGCCAGACTAAAGCAGCCAATAAAACTCCATATGAGATATGGAAAGGAAAGGTTCCTTATTTGTCGTTTATGAAAATTTGGGGTTGCGAGGCGTTTGTTCATGAGAAGTCTAATGACAAGCTCGCACCCAGATTCGACAAATGTTATTTTGTAGGATATCTTAAGGAGACTCGTGGATATTACTTCTACAACCGTCATGAGGACAAAGTGTTTGTGTCTCGTGATGCTGTCTTTCTAGAAAGCGATTTCGTTTCTAAAAGGCAGAGTGGGAGAAAATTCGAACTTGACGCAGTTCGAGAGCCACAAACCGAAAATGAAGTGGAGGAAAACGTTCCCTCCTCGTCTGAAACGGTTATTGTCCCTAGAAGGTCAGGTAGAATTAGTTATCAACCTGATCGTTACCTTGGATGTATCGAGGGAGATGGTGATTTATTACTTTTTGAAAGTGATGAACCCACAACCTACAAGTCGGCCGTTTCTAGTCCCAACTCCACGCATTGGCTTGAGGCCATGCAATCCGAAAAGGATTCTATGTACGAAAATCAAGTATGGGACTTGGTAGACTTACCTGAGAAGGTGCGACCTCTTCAGTGCAAGTGGATCTACAAGATCAAGAATGGCATAGATGGACATATTGATGTCTACAAAGCTAGATTGGTGGCAAAAGGCTTCACTCAAGTTCATGGTTTACACTATGACGAAACTTTTGCCCCAGTAGCTATGCTTCGATCCATTAGGATTCTCTTAGCGGTTGCCGCATTTTATAACTATGAAATTTGGCAAATGGATGTCAAAACCGCCTTCTTGAATGGGATTCTAGAAGAGGAAGAGTACATGACACAACCTGAAGGTTTTGAGGATAAATCCAACCCTAAGAAGGTATGCAAACTTAAGAGATCCATTTATGGTCTTAAGCAAGCATCAAGGAGTTGGAATCATCGCTTCGATCATGTAATTAAACAAAATGGATTCACTCTAAGTGTCGAGGAACCATGTTTATACATGAAGTTTAGTGGGAGCAAAGTTACTTTCCTTATCTTGTATGTGGATGACATACTTCTCATTGGGAATGACATACCAATGCTTACTTCTACCAAGGAGTGGCTTGGGAAACATTTCCAGATGAAGGATTTGGGAGAGGCACAACGCATTTTGGGTATCCGGATCTATAGAGATAGATCCAAGAGGATACTAGCATTAAGTCAAGAAGCTTATATAGATAAGATTCTTGATCGGTTCAAAATGAAAGACTCTAAGAGAGGCTTTCTTCCAATAGGTCATGGTATCACTCTGAGTAAATCCCAGAGTCCTACCATCACCGAGGAGATTGAACGCATGAAGTTGATCCCTTATGCTTCAGCAGTTGGGTCAATCATGTATGCTATGATGTGCACTCGCCCTGACGTCGCCTATGCTTTGAGCATGACGAGTCGTTATCAAGCCAATCCAGGTGAGAGTCACTGGATAGCCGTAAAGAACATCCTTAAGTACTTACGAAGGACTAAAGATTCGTTCTTGGTGTTTGGAGGAGAGACTGTGTTGCGAGTAAAGGGCTACACGGACGCTAGTTTCCAAACTGATAGGGATGATTTAAAATCCCAATCCGGCTATGTCTTTATGTTGAATGAAGGAGCCGTTTGCTGGAAAAGCTTCAAGCAAAGCGTGACTGCGGATTCTACAACAGAAGCTGAGTACCTCGCGGCATCAGAGGCTGCAAAGGAAGCTGTGTGGATTCGGCAGTTCTTGGAAGGACTAGGAGTAGTCCCTACTGCCACAGATCCCATCACGATGTATTGTGATAACAGTGGGGCTATCTTTCAAGCAAAGGAGCCCAAGTCTAGTAACAAGTCTAGACATGTACTTAGGAAATACCATGTAATTAGAGATTACGTGGAGAGGAAGGAAATAGATGTATGTAAGGTTGGGACAGACGATAACATCGCTGATCCTTTAACCAAGCCTCTTACAAAGGCTAAACATGACAATCATGTCGTCTCGATGGGTTTAAGACGAGTTCCTGAATTCCTCTAGATTATATGATATGTAATAATTGAATGTTGTATCAATGTTTACATATATGATAATTGCATTCATTGTTCGAGTTTTATATGAGCTCTTTTATTTAGTATTGACTAAAATTTATTACTTTGTTTTGTCCGAATTGGTTATAAGAAAGGTTGAACCCAATTCAAGTGAACATGATGAACTTAGTAATTGTCCCTAGTCATTTCCATAAGGTGACGTCTCGCAATGACTAGATTGTAAGTCGATCGATGGTTGGTTCAGCACCATGGGGTCATGGAGATGACTGATCGTTTACATAGACAGACTGTAGAGACACTCTGTCGGACAGTGACCATGATAGAGTCCCTTATCAAAATTGTTGAAGCCTGGTCGTGGCGGGGATTTCTATTATATTCCTATGAGTCGATTCTTTAGACTGGCGACCATTTACCTGAGTCGGGGTATTTTCCGATTGACTTTGGTTTTTGTCCTAGGTCGTGCCGTGAAAGGAGGCCGATGGGCATCTACTGGGTCATGGTGATTTGCATTATACAGTGTAAGTTGGGTCAACAGGAATTGTCCACCCACGTTGGGTATAAACATCTTCGGGCCACTCGAGGAGTAGTGACTGGAAATGCGTGGCCACGCTCGGAAGAGATCTATGGTAGATTTTCCGGTCAGACAGTTACTCTCCAGATTGAGAAAACCACTCAATTTATTTTTCAAATCGCAAGTGCGACCTGAAAGACACCTTGCGATGAGTGGGAGGATGTGACGCAAAAGTGACAAGAGAATTGGTAGCACACAACTTGTCGAGACAAGTGGGAGATATTGTGGGAGTAGGAGTCCTCCGCAATACTGTGGCTCTATGCACAACTTGTATCGGACAAGTGGGAGATTGTTGGAGCAAGTGTCCTCCACAATAGTGCATTTATATTATAAATCTCATTTTCGAATATTAGTGGGATGACTAGTATTTTGATACTCCCCGTCAGTTGATTAACGTAAATCGATAACGGTCAGCTGACTAGAGTTAGACGTTATTGTCGTATGACGGCGGTAATCAACTGACCCCTTTCGGTCACACCTATAGGATGAGACCCAAACAGAAATCTAATTATTTGTATACGATACATATTAATTAGTACTTTATATATATATTTGATATATGTTTAGTTACGAGAGTTATTTATTGGAAATTGAGTTACGAACTCATTCCGGATAAGTTTATTAGTCAATTATACGATAATTGACTGAATAAATTTTACGTCTTATTTTAATACGATTAAATAAGATTTAATTTAATGATTAATAGTTAACTCATTAAATTAGTTGAGGTTATGCATATAATTTGAGGTAGAGGTGATTAGTTAATTATATTTACAAGGAGTTGTAAATTAAACTAACTAGGCATTGTGGGACCCATTATATATTGATATAATGATAAAATATCACTTAAAAGTTAAGTGTATATTATTTATTAATTTGAGTCATATAATTGTTATATGATCAAATTAACTCTTAATTATACAAGATAATTAATCATATGATTATAAGTATTTGTGGGACAAATATCAAAAATCAAAATGGACCACATGACACTAGTGGATGCCGAAAATTGGTAGTGTACAACATGATGATTGTTGTTTCTTGTATTACACTACATCTTGTTATCATGTCATGTTTATGACACATGATCATAACCTTACTCACATCTACACTAAACCAATTTGCATGGGATTATTTTAAGCAAAAATAAGAGGCCACATAGGCCATGATGGCCGGACCATAGTGTCCTTAAAAGGACAACTTTGTTGTTCATTTTGTTTTTTTTGTTTGTTCATTCTTATTTTTGTGCTTATCTCACTAAAATCCTCATCTCTCTAAAAACCTCTCAAATACTAATATTTCCTATTACTAGAGTAGTAATAAAATCTAATATTAGTTCATCATATCACTTGTGTTTTCTAGTCAAAAAAACTAAGTGATTAGTTTGGGTTTTCTCTTGGGTGCTTCTTAAAGGAGGTCTTCTACTTTGAAGATTACAAGGAGGATCATCTATTTCTTTATAGCACAAGATCAACAAGAAAGGTGTTTCTTGTTGTGCCCATATAACCGAAATTTCCCAATGTAAGGAAATTTCTTCTTACTTTTTATTATGCATTTTAATTTGCATGCATGTTACATAGATCTTTATTAAACACTAAATTAACAAGTAATTTAGTAACTAATTAGAGGAGTCTAATTAGGGTCTATGAACTTTCAGAGTCTCCATCTTATCAAGTATATGCCGCTATCTGTGAGATGCAACCCCTAGTGAGTATATAGTTGCCTAAGGGTGTTTTCCCCGAGTTTGTCTATAATCTGATGCTTATAGTTTATAAGTCGAGTCTCTATCTTATCAAGTATATGCCACTAACGGTGAAATGTAAGCCCTAGTGAGTATATGGTTGCCTAAGGGTGTCTTCCCCGAGTATGTCTATAATCAGATGCTAACAATTTTGTACCTCATGCGCCTATATCTTTATATATTGAAATGCCTATTTATCCTTCTCGTAACTCACATGTATATATATATATATATATATATATATATATATATATATATATATGCTTCTACTTGTCTATTACCGTTTAAGTATGTTATTTATGATATGGCTGGGAGAACCCGGAGTTACTCGCCACTGACTGTGGCGTTCATGTTTTCATGGATGAACAGGTTGCTTGGATGGATTTTGCTTGTTTTTGGGTTCGGGTGTGAGCAAGCGGGCGTTGGCCTCGACGATTCACCCCTAAACGTTTCTTAGCTAGTTTTGCTAAACAACTTTGATATTTGATAACGTTTTGAGAGACTACGTCTCTTTGTAGTATATTATACTTTAGCTTGTAATTCTTTGACATTCCTCGTACTTTTATTTTGGCATGTTAAAAGTTTCAAAAATATCGTATTTTCCGCTATATAAATTGCATACTTGTTATGTTTTATTTCCGCTATCGCGAGGGTTGTCACAGTTGGTATCATAGCCTAAGACGCTTCCGACGCACACACGTGAACCCTAAACTTAAATTACTTGACCTTGAAATAATAAATGAGAGATGGGTAGACTTAAGGACCTAAGATGGTAGTCTTTTGTGTACTTGATGCTTGTTAGGTTCTAACTTGTTTGTTGATTGTGTTGAGCTATGTTACCCTTGTTTGTATCAACCATCTTTAGGTGGACCGTATGTTGGCAAGAAGAAGTAATCTTTGGCCGAAGATTGAAGATCGACGAGCCTGTTTGAAGTGTACTTCTCCCTCATTGATGATCTCTCCTGCCTTTAGTGTACCTTTTCCTCTTTCTTCTATCTAGGTGCTTATTTCTCTTCCAACTTGTTTGCCTCTTTGAAATTACTGTTGATAGTTTCCTCCATCTTTCAATTGGTATCCTTACCTTTCTCATGTAACATTTTTGTGGATGCCATACCTATTTATTTGTAGTATATAAACCATGGTCGGAAGAATTTTGGACCTTGTGGAATCTTAGTGTTGATAGAATGAATTTGGGATTTGAGGAAAATGGTGTTGATCTAAGTTCACCCCATAGTGGTGAGAGTGTTGGAGTAGGTGTCCACCACAATAGTGTGTCTACATTATTAAATCTCATAAAAGGAATAGATTTGGGATATATTTATTTTATACTTGTCAGTTGATTAACGTATATCGGTAACGCTCAGCTGACTAAAGTTAGACGTTACTGTCGATTTGACGGCGGTAATCAACTGATCCCTCTCGGTCACACCTATAGGGAGGAACTCCAATGGAAAAACTAATGATATTGTATAAAGATACATTTCAGTTAGTCCCTTATTAATATTGACTAAAGATTAGTCAAGTGAGTTTTAATGTGATGATCAAGTTTTGAACTCGGACCAAAATTGTTTGATATGATCAAATATAATGAAATTTAGTTATTAAAAGTTAATTTACTAAATTCTTTGAGGTATTTATATATATTGTGAGGTAGTGGTAATTAGCTAATAAATTCTACAAGGAGTTGTAATATTAGCTAAAATGGGTATCCAATGACCCATTATATGTTGATATAATGGTCAAAAATCACTTAAAAATTAAGTGTATATTATTTAATTATTTGTATCATATAATAGTTAAATGGTCCAATTAATAATTAGTTATATGAGATAATTAAATATTTGACTTATAAGTATTTGTGGGACAAATATCAAAACTCAAAAATGGACCCAAAAACTCACATATAGACCGAAATATGCACAATCACTATTAGGTGAGTGTTGGGCAATATTTCCACTCATTAGTGGATGTTTACATCATTTTCCACTACCCTAATTTACCTATAAATACCACAACACTATGGTCACTACATTTGATGAATTAAGAAGGAAAAATTGTTCATTATAAGCACTTGGTGGCTTTTTCAACCTAGAACAATAAGTTGAATTGTTCATCTTATTCTTCATCAACATCATCATCTTCATCACATAAAATCACAAAATATAATATACATCTTATATTACTAATAAGTAGTAATATTTGTAGTATTATTAAGGGTTAGTCGTAGTTTTTATCTAGTTAATAAAACTATGATTTTGGGGCAAATCCTTGGGTGCAACAAGGAGGAGTAATCCTACTTTGGATTAAGGTTTAAGGAGCTCTATATTCAGGTTGTAAAACTACAAAAGTTGTAGTATACCATTTCCATAAAGCTTTGTAAGGAAACTTCTTCTTATTTGTTGTTTAATAAGAACTATTTTATCATGCATGTACTAGATCACATATAAATTAAATTATGGTAATTTAATATAATGATTAGAAAGTCTAAACATATAGTTTTCATAACTAACAGAGAGTTTGTATCTTTGAGAAGAGTATGGTAAGATAAGTTTGATGATTTTAATGCTTGATGCTTGCCTTGACTAATGTGTGGATAGCTCGTGGTATTTGATGGTGTAAGGTTGAATGAGTTGGCTAGGACTCCTTAACCCATTAGTGATTTAATCTTTTGAACTTAGGAGTTTAGTAATATTAGAGTGTCTTCAGGATCATACCTAAGTTGGAGCTAGTTTGTGACACCCTCAAATTTGCGGAAAATTAAAAAAATATTTTAAATAAATAAAAGATGAGAATACGTTTCTAATAGGTTCACTTTAGTGAAAATCGGTAATTTTTAAAACCGGAACCTACTATTAAATATATTCATCAAAACAAAGGTGTCTTAAATAAAAAGGTTCATAACAAAAAGGAATTTATATAATACATAAGAAATATCCAAAACGGGAGACATATCTCTCGTATAAATACGGAAATAAAAGAGTGTATAATAATATACAATCTAAGAACCGAATATAGGTCCAAGGTAAATACTTCGCTCGCTAGCTCGTCAATGTACCCAAGTATGCAACACGAACCTGCCAACCGCATTAAATATAAACACGGAAGCCACAGTCAGTGGGGAGTAACTCCGAGTTCTCCCAGCCACGAAATGTCGAGTTTAATAAAACATGAATAACATAAAAGAGATGTATATGGAAAATACAAAGCCTTAACATATACGATATGCTTTTCATGTTATGAACCAAATAACTAACATATAACCTAGCATATGAAGGCTAAGCTACTCATGCAAGCTATCATGTGAATCAGTTAACAACCGGTAATCCAATCTCTATCAACCGTAGCCGGCTTGCATCTCACCTTCTACGATTCATAGAATCATCAAACATGAAAGACCAATACGTCTAGAAACAGGCATAAGTTCTTAGCACAGTCAATAGTCGACTTCTGTAACTC
>JAIUZE010046305.1:0-118708 GCA_022085475.1 Heliosperma pusillum
CACCAAGACGGGACACAAAAGCTATCAACAAGTGAACATATACTCGTTAAAGACAGTAAGGCCTATCAATGTCATGGTCCAAGATACTCATTTAGAATTAGAATGGTCAAGACGCCATATACTCATAATTCTCTATGGGTACTTAGTCAACACGACACCAACCATATAATCAAACAGTCACGGGAAAAACTTCCAATCATGTGACTAATTGCACATAAAGCATATTCAAATATCATATCGCCTCATATCTACTAAGGCTCATTCATTCCTTCATTAAAATAAAACCTTACCTGCAGACAAATCCCCGACCCGAGTCCCGCGACGGGTCATCAGTCAACCGGGGCTGACTAGATCTTAGTTTGACCAAACCCGTTTGGTCAAACCGGCTAGAAACAGAGTCTTAGCCCTCGAGGCTTGAACATAAGAAGATCACATTCATTTCATGTTATTTCATTCTATTTCTAACATGTGAATTATTAAAATCATACGAAAACCCGTTTAACTTAACGGATATCAATTTAAACTGCCATCTCGTATTATAATTTCTAACATGTGAGAAATAGAAATAGTAATTTTATGAAAAACCTTTTTAATTAAATATTTTACTTATTAATATTTCTCACTTGCTCATTATTACAAAACGCGATAAAAATAACGATAACTCAAAAACCGTCACAAGTCCCAAGGTGGGACCCACGGCTGATTTTGGGCCGAGACACACATGGGCCTGGACTGGGCCCCACGGGCTGGTTTGGCTAAGTTGGGCTATTTTGATTAAAATTTCTAAAACCGTTTCCTAATATTTTCCCGCATGCTTTAACATATTTAAAACCCGTCAAAACAACAACAAAACAATCAAACATCGACACGACTCAAAGACCAAAACCCGGACCCACCATGGACCAACCCAGACCGGACCTGGACCGGCCTGAACCAGCCTGAATCGGCCTGGTTTGTGTCCGGTTTCCAGCCACCCTCACACGGTTCCACCTACAAACAACACCAAATATTTCTAACATGTTTTAATTAACAACATCCATTTTAAACAACCAATTCATCCATCATGCATACCAACATCATGATTATGAACAATCATCAAATATGTCAAGAACCCTAAACAAAAACCAAAGAAACTAAAGCTATGTAACATTAAATCGCGAGTAACTCGGAATCGTTTACCATTAGTAGAAAAATCAATAGCACCAAACGAAGAAGTATACTAAGAAACCGCCGTCCTTCAAAATCTTCCCCTATAAGACATGACAAGAAAAACATTATTAGAACTTAAACTTGATTTTCCATAATTAAATGTTGAAAACGATTTTGACGGAATTGAAAATAAACCGTACTAGAAGATGGAGAGGGAGGAGGAGATTCTAGAAATATAAGTTAGGACGGATTTAATTAAGAAATGAAGGTTTTATGATGATTTTGCTCAAGAACGACGAAGAACGAATGAAGAACGCGAAGAACGCTCAAGAACGATTAAAGAAAGTGATAATTTGATCTTAAGTTGAATTTATTGTAAAAGGAAAAGTTGTTGGTGAGTAAGTGTGGTGTGGATGAGCCGTGTAATATAGAGGACAATAATGAGTCGGGTTTTGAAATTGTTGTTACGTAATTGACTCAGGTTTAATAATTATTTAACGGTAATCGATTAAATATAATTCGATATTAAGTTAATTACACTAAATATCTAGATATTATGATATTGTAATAAAAAGAAATGAAAATATCAAGGTCCATTAGAGGAAGGAGAGCCGTGTGGAATAGGCAAGAACCGGTCTGATTTTTTTCTCGATTTGCGTACTTTAAACTGACGGATCGATAAAGTAACAAATATCTAAGATATTTGTATTAGTTTAATCGAAACAATTAAAATATCTCAAGTGGTGAAAACGATGACGGTAGGGCGTGTGACGTCATGCCAAAGTCGATTTTTCGGGTTGTGTTTCGGTGTTTACTATGACTCTCGGGACTAGTTTAATGACGTTCGGTTAAAACCGTAAAAGTTTTCTTAAATTCCGAATAAATTTCAAAAATAATTATATTAAATTATGATAAATCTAAATAACTCTTATAAAATAAATTAAAAGCTGATAAATTTTTTTTTGTTTCAAATATATATTCGGTCTGTAAATTACGAGGGAGTCGAAAAGTGCAACGAAAGTCAAAGTTGACTAAAAATCGAGAAAAGTCAAAGATGACTAATTCAGAAAAGTTTATGACGACTTAAAAGTCAAGAAAAGTCAATGACGACTTTTAAAAGTCAAGAAAAGTCAAAGACGACTTAAAAGTCAAGAAAAGTCAAAGATGACTAAAAACGGTCTTTTCATGAAATCTCTCAGAAATTCCAAATACGAACGCGGAATTTCAAAATACGACTCGAAACAATAAATTCTATTTTAAAAACTTAAGTCTGCTGGAAAGTGTTAGTAAATATTTTCCCTAGAAAAATAGGGTATATTTCGGGTTGTTACAATCACCCCTCCTTTTAAAAAGTTTCGTCCTCGAAACTTAGAAGAAGGAAAGTAACATATATGTAGGTCTATTTCAAAACTGTTAAAAATATATTCGTAATAAAAATACAGGGTCTTATCACTGGAACGGAAGGTTCTCGTCCGCGGTTAAGAACATCGACGTCCCAAATCAAAGACTCAAAAGATACATTTTCGCATCAATAAATGAGAAAACTAGTTATCGAACGTCTCCAATAACAAGTCTCAACACTCCTTGACGGTAAAATACTTGAAATCATAAAACATTTCTAAAAACTTTTAGTTCAAAAATTTTATAGTAAAGATAATAACTCTACTATCTACGCTTAAAATTTCTAACTAAAGCTTCTAATAATTTATCTATAAGAAATGATACTCAATAGAAGGAACGGAATATTCGAAAGAATAAATCGAATAGAAAGAAGTAAAGAAAGAAGGATGAACCCCAATACTATCTTCCCTCTATGAAAATTCAAATGTCGATCGCAACTCGACAATACTAACTGCAACAGAATCTAGTCCTCAAGAGAGTGCATATATCCTCAATATTTTTAATCCTCGGATTCTTACCAAAATATTTCATAAGCATGACACATCAAGTAATAACTCCCAATTATTCAAATTCAATTAGAATCTTCTAAGGTCCATCACAACTCTTATTGGAAACCACCATCAAAAGATGTATAATTAGGGAAACAATGCCGCTAACAACCCCAAAGTAAAGGAGACTTACTATGAAATCCTTTGATCCCATTTATTCCAAAATTCATTATCTTAAGTTATTAACAATTAACTTTCTCACCTTCAAAAGTTAAAACACAACTCCTCAAAAGAGATTAGTCACCCAATATCATTTCACTTAACTTTTGCCAATCATAGGGCAATGCGACCGTAAATCAATTTATTTAGCTCCTTCAAACACTCAATACATCGGTTTTCGCTTATGACAATATTCCTCAAGTTGTTCATCCTATCCTAATTTCACAAAGTAATTATTCCCGTTAGGGTCCAACATTTAAAACAACTATTTTTTTTTTCCAAGTAACATTTACAGAACCACTAAAATCCTTAACCACCACAACTAACCACCATCATACTTAATTCGATCCTCCAAAAGAAATGATATTACAACTTCAAGTTTTCATAGTCTAAAACCACTAGGAGAATTTCATCCCAAGTTTATCCTCAAATCCTTATAATCATCTAAACATGAAACTAGTTTAATAAGATGGTTAAGTACCATATTCGAAACTTCTTATTTACTCCAAAATAGACATATCATAAGCATGGTCTTCAAACCAATACTAAACTTCTAAGTCCAAAAGACTAAATTACTAATGAGTTAAGAAGTCATAGCCAACTCATTCGATCTTACACCATCGAATATCATGAACTATTTACACACAATTCATGACAAGCATCTAGCATTAAAATCATTAAACATATCTTACCACACCTTCCTCAAGGATACCAACTCTCAACACCATAGGGTGAAATTAGATCTATACCATTTCCTCAAATCACAAGTTCATTCTAACTAACACTAATATTCCACAAAATTCAAAGTTCTTCCGACTAAGTATAATATACCCCAAACAAATGGGTATGACATCCATAAAATGTTACCAGAGGGAGGTAAGGATACCAATGGTAAGATGGAGGAACTATCAAGAGAAATTTTCAAGATGCAAACAGGTTGGAAGAGAAAGAAGCACCTAGATAGAAGGAAGAGGGCATAATACTATAAGGACGAGATAATTCATAGATGAAGAAAGAATTCACTTCCATTAGGCTTATAAATCTTCAAATCTTCGGTAGAGGATACTCCTTCTAGGTAACACATATTCCACCATAAGGCGTAATATTGCTCCTAGCAATCTGGCTAGCCCCCAAGCATAGCCTCCTTGGCAATTGTCTTCTTTATGAGGAGGGACCTGGTTGGCAGCAACAACGATCTCTTCTACACGAGGTCCAACCGTCTTCATAAGAAACAAAACAAATTAAGTTACTCCTAACAATTAGCATAAACAAATAGACTACAACATAAATCCTAATCTACCCATCCTACCATTCTATCTCACAAGTTTATTATTTTATTAAGGTCAAGTTATTTATACAAGGGTACACAAACGTGCGTCGGGAGCAAAAATGCTCTGATACCAACTGTGACACCCTCAAATTTGCGGAAAGAAAAAATATAATTTAAATACATAACGAAGGGTGTCATAAATAAAAAGGTTCATTACAAAAGAAAATTTATATTATACATAAGAATTATACAAGACAGGAGACATATCTCCCGTATAAATACGGAAATAAAAGAGTGTATAATAATATACAATCTAAGAACCGAATATAGGTCCAAGGTAAATACTTCGCTCGCTAGCTCGTCAATGTACCCAAAGTATTCATCACCACCTGTTCGACCGCATTAAATATAAACACGGAAGCCACAGTCAGTGGGGAGTAACTCCGAGTCCTCCCAGCCACGAAATGTCAAGTTTAATAAAACATGAATAACATAAAAGCAATGTATATGGACAATACAAAACTTTAACATATATGATATGCTTTTCATGTTATGAACCAGATAACTAACAAATAACCTAGCATGTGAAAGCTATCATGTGAAACCGATAATAAACTATAACTCGAGGTAGGGAAGCTGGTATGCTAGCTCAGAGGTTCCTCTCAGAACCATGGCCGTGATACACTCAAACCCTAATCAACACGTAATCATGTGAATCAGTTAACAACCAGTAATCCAAACTCTATCAATCCTAGCCGGCTTGCATCTCACCTTCTAAAACTCATAGAATCATCAAACATAAAGACCAAATACGTCTAGAAACAGGCATAAGTTCTTAGGACAGTCCATAGAAGACTTCTGTAACTCGAGTCTATACCACGAGGTAGGATATACTTATATATTTAGGCTCAGCGGTTACCCTAATAACATGGCCAAAATACAAAGCACACATCTAGGCTCAGCGGTTACCTTTAAAACATGGCCCAGATCCCAAGCACATATCTTAGCTCAGAGGTTACCCTAATAACATGGCCAAGATACAACTCTACCCTAATCCTAGACTGCGCAGACCTAGAGAAATGCGAAGATCCATCGCACCCAAGACTCATCACATGAGTACCCCTAAGGAGATCCACCAAAGGGTTGGCTAGTACTTAAGCTGACTCCATTCCCCAAAATGGAAGCAATGGCAGCCATGCCCCGACTTGGAGATCCACCAAGCCGGGACACAAAAGCTATTAAGCGGTAAACTCCATATGCTCGTTAAAGATAGTAAGGCCTATCAATGTCATGGTTCAAGATACTCATTTAGAATTAGAATGGTCAAGACGCCATATACTCATAATTCTCTATGGGTACTTAGTCAACACAACATATATCATACAATTCAACAGTCACGGGAAAACTTCCTATCATGTGACTAATTGCATATTAATCATATTCAAATATCATATCGCCTCGTATCTACTAAGGCTTATTCATTCATTTTTTTAAAATAAAACCTTACCTGAAGACAAATCCCGACCCGAGTCCCGCGACGGGTCATCAGTCAAAACGGGGCTGACTAGATCTTAGTTTGACCAAACCCGTTTGGTCAAACCGGCTAGAAACAGAGTCTTAACCATCGAGGCTTGAACATAGGAATATCACATTCATTTCCTTAATTATTTCATTCTATTTCTAACATGTGAATTATTAATTCATACGAAAACCCGCTTGACTTACATGATATCAAATTAAGCTAAAATCTCGTATTATAATTTCTAACATGTGAGAAATAATAATATAATGAAAAGCTTTTAATTAAATAATTTACTTATTAAAATTTTCCCACTTGCTAAATATTACAACACACGATAAAATAACAATACTCTAAAACCGTCACAAGTCCAAGGGGACCCACGGTTCATTTTGGACCGGTTTTGGTCATCTTTTCTAAAAAACCGTTTCTTAATATTTCCCGCATTAACATATTTAAAACCCGTCAAAACAACAACAAAACAATCAAGTATCGACACAACCCACAAAGACCAAACACGGACCAACCAGACCGGGCTGGACCGGGTCTGAACCGGCCTGAACCGGCCTGGTTTGGCCCGGTTTTCCAGCCACCAAAACAGCCCCCTACGACCACCACCAACATCAACTCTAAATTATTTCTAACATGTTTTAATTAACAACATCCATATTAAACAACCAATTCATCCATCATGCATACAAAAATCATGATTATGAACAAATCATCAAATATGTCAAGAACACTAAACATGCCAAAAATTCATCCAACCTAATATAATAACAACTTATCATGTTACTAGTTAAAAATCATAAATAACTATAACATGAACATAAACAAAATATGAACCAAAAACAAAAGATATGTAACATTAATTCGTCGAGTAACTCGGAATCGTTACCTTAGCTAGCAAAATCAAGTAGCACCTAAAATAAGAACTATAGAAAAACCCGTCTACTAATCTTCTCCTAATATATACGAGTCACCAAACTCGTCTTCAAAATCTTCCCCTATAATAAATGACAAGAATAATATTATTAGAATTAAAACTTGATTTTCCATAATTAAAGTGTTGAAAACGATTTTGTCGGAATTGAAAATAAAACGTACTTGAAGATGGAGAGCGAAGAGGAGATTCTAGAAATATAAGTTAGGACAGATTTGAATAAGAAATGAAGGTTTTGTGACGATTTTGCTCAAGAACGATGAAGAACGATGAAGAACGACGAAGAACACCAAGAACGATTTTGATTATATTAAAGAAAGTATTAATTAGATACTAAGTTGATTTATTGTAAAATGAAAAGATAAGTAGTGAATAATGGGGTGGGTGTGCCGTGTAGTTATAGAGTAATTAATGAATCGGGTTTTGAAATTGTTGTTACGGAATTGACTCGGGTTTTATAATTATATTATGGTAATTGTTTAGATATAAATAGATATTATATTTGTTTAATCAAATATCTAGATATTATTTAGATATTATGTTAGTTTAATAAAAAGAAAGGAAATATCAAATCCTAAGAGGAGGGAAAAGAGACGTGAGAAATGAAGAGAAATCGGGTCTGTTTTTAAGCGATTGCGGAATTTAAGTTGACAGACCGATAAAGTTACAAATATCTTAGATATTATTATTAGTTTAATCATATTAATTAAAAGATCTAACATGAGTGGAAAATAGGTGACATGGGGCGTGTGACTCATGCAAGAGTCGGGTTCCGGGTTTGTTTCGGGACTTAAGTTGACTCGGGAATAGTTAAATGACGTTTGGGGTTAAATCGTAAAAGTTATTCTTTAATTCCGAATAAATTCAAAATAATTATATTAAATTATCATAAATTCAAATAAATCTTAATAAAAATAAATTAAATTTATTATTTTTCAAATATAATTTCGGTCTTTAAAATTACGAGGTGAGTCGGGAAAAGTCAACGAAAGTCAAAGTCGACTTAAAAGTCAAGAAAAGTCAAAGATGCCTTAAAAGTCAAGAAAAGTAAATGACGACTTAAAAGTCAAGAAAAGTCAAAGCTGACTTAAAACGGAATTCTCATGAAATCTCGCAGAAATTCCAAATACGAACTCGGAAATTCCAAATTCGACTGGAAACAATAAATTCTAAATTAAAACTTAAGTTTGCTGAAAAGTATCCGTAAAATATTTGCACTAGAAAAATAGGGTACTTTTCGGGTTGTTACACCAATGCTATCACTTTAATGAGTGGGACCCATTACAAAGGCGCGGAAATGAACGGGGATGAAACCGATGAAAGTATGGAAGTTGCTGGTCAAAGTTCGAAAAACAGCGAAAAAGGGTCTGAAAAGGAGGTTGCTCGATCGAGCAACACCCCTCTGATCGATCGAGCAACCCTTGAAAAGTTTGAAAAATCTGCTCGAGAAGTTCCTGAAAATTCCTGTTTTGACAAACTCGATCGAGCCCCCCTGCTCGATCGAGCAACCCCTGATCAGGCTGGTAAGTCCTCTAATTCATCTTCAAAAGCAAAGGAAGCCGAGCCAATTGCCATTACACTTCCTTTTCCACACCGCCAACATAAATCCAAGTTTGATAAACAGTTTGAAAGGTTTATGGAGGTAGTCAAGAATTTGCAAGTGAGTGTACCTTTTACTGAGTTGATCACTCAAGTGTCGGCTTATGCAAAGTTTATGAAGGATATATTGACAAGGAAGCGATCCTTTAATGAAGTGGAGACGGTTGCATTTACTGAGGAATGCAGTGCTGTGTTGCAATCTATATCACCACCTAAGCTAAAGGATCCAGGGAGTTTTTCTATTCCTTGTAATATAGGCTGTTTAGCTATAGATAAAGCCCTTTGTGATCTAGGGGCTAGTGTTAGTGTGATGCCATTTTCTATATGCAAAAGCTTAATATGGGTCAACTTACTGTTACAACCATGACCTTACAAATGGCCGACCGTTCTATTAAACACCCTTTGGGAGTTTTAGAAGACGTACCGGTTAGAGTAGGGAAGTTTTTCATACCAGTTGACTTCGCTGTCTTAGATATGGCTGAGGACACCCAAATTCCTATCATCTTGGGACGACCATTCCTCCATACTGCGGGGGCGGTTATAAATGTTAAGAATGGGAGACTTACACTAACAGTGGGGGATGACACTATCACTTTCAATTTAGATAATGCAATGAAACACCCCATGCTAGAAGATACATGTCATAGAGTAGATATTGTGGATTTGAATGTTGGTGACTGTCTTTCTTTGTGTTTGAATAGGGATCCTCTAGAGATCGCCTTAATTTCCAGCACTGCTGAAGCTGGAAGCTCACGGAGTAAAGAAGTAGTTGAGATGGAAAAACTGCTGACAGGAGAGGACTGCAAGTTACAGAAGGTGTATAGCTTAGGTAACCCCCCCTAAGGTTACCGAGGTAAAGAAACCTGAACTTAAACCCCTCCCCTCTCATCTTAAATATGTTTTTCTTAATTCCTATGAGATGAACCCTGTAATTGTCAGTGCTGACCTATCTGAAAGCCAACTTACTGATTTGTTGGTAGTTTTAAAAAGACACGAGAAGGCTATAGGTTATAGCATTTAAGATTTACGAGGTATTAGTCCTGACTTTTGTATGCACCGTATCCACTTAGAAGAAGACCATAAACCTTGAAGGTAGGGTCAGCGTCGTTTGAACCCCACTATGCAAGAGGTAGTTAGAAAAGAAATGCATAAATTGTTAGATGCCGGGATCATATATGCTATTTCTGACTCAAAGTGGGTCAGTCCTGTTCAGGTAGTCCCTAAGAAGGGAGGGACTACGGTCGTCACTAATTAGAAAACAAGCTCATATCTACTAGACTAGTGACAGGGTGGAGGATGTGTATTGATTATAGGAGGCTGAATGTAGCTACTAGGAAAGACCACTTCCCTCTTCCCTATATTGACCAAATGTTAGAGCATCTAGCGTGTCATAAGTATTTTTGCTATCTAGACGGCTACTCGGGATTCTTTCATATCCCCATTCATCCTGACGATCAGGAAAAGACTACCTTCACATGCCCTTATGGTGTCTTTGCTTACCGACGAATGCCTTTTGGGTTATGTAATGCCCCCGCCACCTTTCAACGTTGTATGATGGCTATTTTTTCTGATTATATCGAGTCTATTATGGAGGTCTTTATGGATGACTTCAGTGTTTATGGGACCGATTTTGATAGTTGTTTAGCTAATCTGACTAAATTCTTACAACGTTGTGAGAAAAGTAATCTTGTGTTAAACTGGGAAAAGTGCCACTTCATGGTAACTGAAGGGGTGGTACTTGGTCATTTGGTGTCTGGACGAGACATCCAAGTGGATAAGGCTAAAGTGGAAAGGGTTGAGCAATTACCGTACCCGGTGAATTTTAAAAGTGTTAGAAGTTTCCTTGGTCATGCGGGGTTCTATCGCCGTTTTATTAAGGATTTTTCAAAGATTGCTCAACCATTGACTAAGCTTCTCCATAAGGATGCCCCGTTTGTGTTTAGTGATGAGTGTGTTAAGTCTTTTGACAAGATTAAACAAGCTCTAATCTCAGCTCCTATTATCCAGTCTCTTGACTGGACATTGTCGTTTGAGATAATGTGTGATGCTAGTGACTATGCAGTTGGGGCTGTTTTGGGGCGAAGGAAGGATAAGGTGCTACATGCGATCTACTATGCTAGTAAGACCTTGGATGATGCGCAAGTTAACTATGCTACCACTGAAAAAGAGTTACTTGCGGTTGTCTTTGCTTTAGATAAGTTTAGAGCCTATCTTGTGGGTTCTAAGGTGATAGTCTACACTGACCATGCAGCACTTAAGTACTTGTTGGCTAAGAAGGAAGCCAAACCTCGGCTTATTCGTTGGATCTTTTTGTTACAAGAATTGATTTGGAGATCCGGGATAAGTCAGGTGTAGAGAATGTGGTTGCTGACCATTTGTCTCGTTTAAGGTTTGAATGGGGAGATTCCATCCCCATTGATGATTCGTTTGCTGATGATCATCTCCTTGCCATTACCACGGAGACTCCGTGGTTTGCTGATCATCAATACGTCAAGGGGATTATGCCTCCGGGTCAGTCTTATCAGCAAAAGAAGAGGTTTCAACACGATGTCAAGAGGTATTTTTGGGATGATCCTTATCTATTCCGGGAGTGTGCCGACGGCATTTATCGACGATGTATTCCCGAAGGTGAGGTACATGCCATCCTTTCTCATTGTCACTCTTCTTCATATGGCGGTCATCATGGTCCCTCGAGGACATTTGCTAAGGTTATGCAGTCGGGTTTTTATTGGCCGACTATTCTCAAGGATGCTACTACATTTGTCCTTTCTTGTGACGCGTGTCAAAGGACGGGTAATATTTCGCACAGGCATGAGATGTCTCAAACACGTATTTTAGAAGTTGAGATATTCGATGTTTGGGTATTGACTACCAAGGGCCATTCCCATCTTCCCATGGTAACCAATATATTCTAGTAGTAGTCGACTATGTCTCCAAATGGGTGGAAGCTATTGCCACTCCCACTTGTGATGCCAAAGCAGTTGTTCAACTGTTTCAGAAGATCATATTCCCACGATTTGGGGTTCCTCGTGCTCTCATTAGCGATGGAGGAAAGCATTTCAATGAACGCCATCTGAACACTTTATTGAAGGAATATGGCGTAACACATCGTCGGAGGTTAAGTTATCATCCGCAGACAAGTGGCAAGGTAGAGGTTTCTATTAGGGAGATTAAGTCAATCCTTGAGAAAGTTGTGAGTAAATCCAGGAAGGATTGGAGTCGTAAGCTCGATGACACTTTATGGGCTTACCGAACTGCTTTTAAAACTCTAATAGGTGCTTCTCCATACCGGTTAGTCTATGGCAAGGCGTGCCATTTACCGGTAGAACTTGAGTATAGGGCTATGTGGGCCATTAAAGAGCTTAAAATGGATCCCTCACTGGCGGGTGAGAAACGACTTATGCAATTGAACGAGCTTGATGAGTTTTGATTGCATGCCTATGATAATTCTCGGGTTTACAAAGAGAAGACAAAGAAGTGGCATGACAAGCATATCCTGCAGCGGGAATTTACAATTGGTGATAAAGTATTATTATTTAACTCTCGTTTGCGTTTATTTCCAGGTAAACTCAAGTCCAGATGGTCGGGGTCGTTCACAGTTACCAAGGTGAACAAGTTTGGGTTGGTTACGCTACAAACCGACAAGGGTGAAATTTTCAAAGTCAATGGTCAACGCTTGAAGATCTATTATGATGGGGCATTTATAGGAGTGATAGAGGTCTTCGACCTTTTCACTCTTGATAAATCACCATGACTTTGAGGTAACACGGTCGTGCGGGACCGATATAAACCAGCGCTACCCGGGAGGCTACCCGGTATTTACTTGTACTTCATTTGTAAACTTTATTTCGATTAGCTTAGTTATTAATGTTATAGTTTTAATTAGATTTAGTTTGGATAGTTAATATAGGTCTACTTTATTGAGTGAGGTGAGGGAGTGATCTAACAATTTTATTGAGTGCTTGCAGGTAATAAAACTGGAAGTCGCCTTAAGAACGAAACGAAAGAAAGAACAAGAACAAGAAAACGAGGAAAACTAGGAATTTTTAGGTTGCTCGATCGAGCAGCATGACTTGCTCGATCGAGTGAGACATAAGCCAGTTTATCCGAGAAAACGAGCAGACGCAAAAAACTGGAATTTTTAGGTTGCTCGATCAAGCAGCCTGACTTGCTCGATCGAGTCGAGTCGGTCCGACCGGTCTCGCGCCTCTTAAATCAGGTTTTCCCCTATTCTTTCTCATTCGTCTTTATTATTTCGGCTCCTTCTTCTTTCCCTCACCCTTATTCTCTTAATTCACTCATTCAAACACCTTCCAATCATCAATTAATCATCAAACTAGCATCAACAATCATCATTCTACTTGTTTTTTAGTGCAATTTGTGAAGAAATTGGTGTTTTTGCTCCCTTATTTTGCCTAAAACGTGAATCTAGGGTTTGCTTCTTATTCTTCAATTTTGTGCTTTTAATTCATTGTTTGTTGCTTCCTCGCTTCGTTCTTTAGTAATTAATCACTCTTGCATTACTAATTGCTCCGTCTTACTTGCGTTTTAGACTCAAATTTTGATTTTTTCGAATTAGGGTTTGCTAAATCCGTCTTTTTGAGCATATTGTGGTGTTTGTGTGCCTTATTTACTTCAATTCGTAATGTCTAGACAAGTAGGAACTAGCAAGCGACGTAGAGAACCCCGTCTAATCCGACAACCTCAAATAGAAGCGATTCCTAGTAACCCCACTTACCGTTGGATCGTTTTTAGCACACAGGACCAACATGATCACTTTGCTACGCTTATGGGTCGTCCTATGGACCCTACTCGTTGTGTGTGCCCCACCATTCTCACTGCCCTCGGTTTTGGTAATGTTATTTTTGATATGTTTGACCGAATCGGGTTTGGTGGGTTATATTCCCTGAACGAACTTTCGTACCGACCATTGACACTTGAATTTTTTAGTTCCTATGATTGGGACGACGGAAATAAACGTGTGTCTTTTCGGTTGCTCAATAGGGATTTTGTGTTGTCGTATGCTGAATTAGCTAATCATTTGGGTCTTTCTCTTGGTAATGATGATGCTTTTGTGTCTATTCCTTCCGGCTTTCAAGCCGTTGATTATTTTTCTCTTTTTACTGGTCTTCCTGATGCACGTGTCAATGCCTTGGCTGTCAATGATGTGCAACATCCTTGTTTAAGGTTGTTTTTGCGTTTCTTTAACCTTATTATGTTCGCTAGGAAGGACCTCGGTAAATTGAATTCTCATGAGGTTTTATTGCTTGCATCTACCCTCAACCCCCAACATGAGAATGTTTTTCAGCTTCACCCAGTTGGGTTGGTGTGTTATGCTTTCTGGAGAGTCAATTCCCATACCCAACATTCTTTGGATTGTGGTGCTTTAGTCACTAGGTTGGCTAGGCGACTTGTTGGGTTTGGGGGAGACCGTCGATACACACCAATGACCCCAATTCATGCCCCTAGGGTCGACGAGGAGTACTTGCGCCACACCTTGTGCTGGATTAATGCGTTAGGTAACGCTTAATTTCATTGGCGAGTACGAGGGTCCCAGTGGATAGCTCTTCCTGACATCGATAACCGTCTGCCTTCTACGGAGCGGTTGTGCAACAGGAGTTCAATGCCATGCTCAAAGACAAGGCCAATCAACCTATGATCAGCCTAACCAGGATTCAATGCCAAACCTACCCTATGTCAAAAGCTATCTTAATGCTTTGTATAGCCCAGGCCCAAGCCACCACACAAAGACACGAGCCAGTGGTAGCCATGACACGAGCCAAGACCAAACAAGCCACAAAACAGACTCACAAAACAAGCCAACAAAACCTTTGGAAACTCAGCCAGCAGCAGTGCCTTGGGGAGGGTCTCAGGGCAACTTCCAAGCTTAGGGACTCCAAACCAACTATGGGGCATGGTACTAGGGAGGGTCTACTACCTTTTTGTCCAGGAAACCTTCCTCAGAAAACGTCAAGAACACCCCTCAAAACACAACCCAAGTGAACCAGTCCAGTTACAGCCTTACATGTAGCAGTTTAGCTGTTTTGTCAAACCTTCCTCTTTTAGCCAATCAAACAAGCCTAACCAATCCCTAAACCTATGTCTTGGGAAGGTCCTCTACAACTTTCCCCAGGACTTCCCTTCCAAGAAACAAACACACAAAGAGTTAGCTTAGGGACAACTTCAAACTGTCCAGATTTCAGCCTTTGGTGTAGTAGTTAATATGTCACTGTCAACCTTCCCCTTTTGAACAAACAATGCGTGAGGTACCTTCAGCACATCTTTGGGAGCCTTCCTACTTCAGTTTGGTTCACAAACCCAAGCTTGAAAGTCCACTCTTCACCCAAGACACACCTGATCAAACAATTAAGGAAGATTGTCTCTTTAGAAACTACTTTCTACTTTATCTACTTTATGTCAGAATTCTGCAAGTTTGTAGCTGTTATTTTGTTTCATGTTGTAAGCCCTTGTGGCCCTAGATGTGTCCTAAACGTCTGAGTGTATCCTTGCTGCCTATATAAGGCCTTCACCTAATGAAATACAAATCAGATTTGAAGTAAAACATAAAACTGAAACCTTGTTTCTGTTGCATCTCTTGGCTGTGTGCTTGAGACAACTTCCTTTGCTTTGTGCTTGGAAGTGAGCTTGGGTCCTTAGCTGTGTGCTGGGATCAAAGTTCAACCCTCAATCATTGGCTTTGTGCTTTGGTTAAGGTCCTATCCTTGTTCTTTAACAATCAATTCAAACAGAAACAGAGTATTTGCAAAGTGTCTGAATCTCAATCAAATTGTCATTGTTTAGTTGTCTTTCTGAATAGTTTCAGTGCAAATTGGTTATCAGAGCTTTGGTTTGTGAGTTCATCTACCTAACTACATTAAAAACACAAAATACAACCATGAGTGAAGAGAGAATCACAGGTCTTGAAAACACAGTTCAAGATCTTGTCAGAACTGTAATGGAGGTCTCTAGATCTGTCAATGAACTCCTTGAGGGCCAACAGAACAATGATACAAGGGGAGGCAGAGGTCGAGGAAGAGGAGCACCTTTCCCACAAGGTGGAGTAAGGAGGAGACAACCTGTAGATCAGTTTGAAATGTCAGATTCAGATGGCTCAGATCACAATCTTCTCAGACACCAAGACAAAGATATCAAGGTAGAGATTCCTGACTTTCTAGGTAGCTTGAACCCTGATGATTTCTTAGATTGGCTAAGGTCTGTAGAAAGAGTCTTTGAGTTTAAAGGATACACTGATAGAAAGGCTTTTAAGGTTGCTATCATGAAACTAAAAGGCTATGCCTCACTGTGGTATGAAAACATGAAAACCTTGAGGGTTAGGGAAGGGAAAGAACCTGTTAAGTCATGGCTCAAACTGAAAAAGAAGATGAGAGCTAAGTTTGTCTCTAGGGACTACACTCAGGACATGTTCATTAAGCTCACTCACCTTAAACAAGAACAAAAACCTGTAGAATCTTATTTAAGAGACTTTGAACAACTTACATTGCAATGTGAGGTTGTTGAGAAATCTGAGCAAAAGATAGCAAGGTTTTTAGAAGGCTTGGATGAGAGGATAGCTAGTAAAGTTAGGCTGCAAAACATATACTCCTTTGAGGAAGCTGTCAACTTGTCCTTAAGAGTAGAAAAGTTGGGGAAAGGGAAAGCCAGTGTCTCTAAAACTCCTGCTAGAACACCTAACTACAAACCTTTTGTAGGAATTAAGATGGGAGAACCTGTGGCTCCTACTAAGACTCCTTTTAACCCTGATAAAAGCAAGGTTGTTGAGGCAGGCCAAAGGAAGACTACCCCCCTCAAAAAGTGTTTTCAATGTCAAGGATATGGACATTTTGCTAGAGAATGTCCATCTAAAAGAGCTCTGAGCACTCTAGAGGTAATCCATTGGGGGGATGATGAGGTGTTGGTCTGTGATGAGGAGATGGAAGAGCCTGAGATAGAGGCTAGTGAGGAGTTGATAGAACCTGATGCTGGGTTAAGTCTGGTGACTTGGAGGGTGATGCACACACAACCCCAACCCTTAGAAGAAGATCAAAGACACCAGATCTTTAGAACTAGGTGCACCATAAAAGGGAGGGTGTGTAATCTGATTGTGGATGGAGGGAGTTGCACCAATGTAGCCTCTAAGACAATGGTGGATAAACTAACATTGCCCACCAAAGACCACCCTCAACCTTACAAGCTTAGGTGGCTGAACAAGGGGGCTGAAGTTAGAGTAGATCAACAATGTGTTGTTCCATTTTCTATTGGGAAAGGATATGCTGATGAGGCCTTGTGTGATGTATTGCCTATGGATGCTTGTCACCTTCTATTAGGGAGGCCCTGGGAGTTTGATAGGGATGCTGTCCATCAGGGAAGGGACAATACTTACTCTTTTAGGTTTGGGAAGAAGAAAATCATCTTAGCTCCTTTACCCCCTATCCTGAAAGGGAACCCTCCACTCTTAACTGAAGCTGCTAAGGAAGTTCTGCTGTTAAGTGAAGCAGAGATGGAGCAAGAGTTAAATGATCTTAGGCCAGTCTATGTCCTCCTCACCAAGGAGGTAGGGGAAGGGTCTAACCAAGTGCCTAAGGAAGTACAAGCCTTGCTGAAAACCTATGAGGATGTTTTCCCTGCTGAACTACCTAGTGGATTACCCCCACTAAGGGGAATTGAGCACCACATTGATCTAGTACCTGGGGCTGTCCTTCCAAACAAGCCAGCCTATAGAAGTGACCCCAGGGCAACACAAGAGCTGCAATCTCAGGTGGGAGAATTGCTTAGCAAAGGGTATGTCAGGGAGTCTCTTAGTCCTTGTGCTGTACCAGCACTGCTAGTGCCTAAGAAGGATGGAACTTGGAGGATGTGTATAGATAGCAGAGCAATTAACAATATCACCATTAAGTATAGGTTCCCTATACCTAGACTCAATGACATTCTGGATGAACTCAGTGGGGCTCAAGTGTTCACTAAGATTGATCTAAGGCAAGGGTATCATCAAGTAAGGATAAGAGCTGGAGATGAGTGGAAGACTGCTTTCAAGACCAAGCATGGGCTGTATGAATGGTTAGTGATGCCATTTGGGCTCTCCAATGCCCCTAGCACCTTCATGAGGCTCATGACAGAAGTCTTAAGGCCTTACTTGGGAAATTTCATTGTGGTATACTTTGATGACATTCTAGTCTACAGTTCAAGCAAGAAGGAACACCTACAACATCTGAACTTGCTTTGTGAGGTTCTCAGGAAGAATAAGCTATATGGTAAGCTAGAGAAGTGCACTTTCATGCAGCCTGAGGTTCACTTCCTTGGGTTCATCATATCAAAGGATGGGGTAGCTGTTGATCCTGAGAAGGTTAAGGCAATCAGGGATTGGCCCACACCTAAGACAGTAACAGAGGTCAGGAGTTTCCATGGGTTGGCATCCTTCTATAGAAGGTTCATTCAGGGGTTCAGTTCTATCATGGCTCCTATCACAGAATGCATGAAGAAAGGAGAGTTTACTTGGGGAGAAAAGGCAGAGAAGTCCTTCAAAACCATTAAGGATCTGTTGTGTAGATCCCCTATACTAGGCTTACCTGACTTTAACAAACTGTTTGAAGTAGAATGTGATGCAAGTGGGTTAGGAGTTGGGGCAGTACTGGTTCAAGAGAAGAGGCCCATAGCCTATTTCAGTGAGAAGCTAAGTGGAGCAAGGTTGAATTACTCTACCTATGACAAAGAGTTTTATGCCATAGTGAGAGCTCTGAATCATTGGGGGCATTACCTAAAACCTAAGCCTTTTGTGCTACATTCAGACCATGAGGCTTTAAAGTTCATCAATGGTCAACACAAACTCAACCCCAGGCATGCCAAGTGGGTAGAATTCCTGCAATCTTTCTCCTTTTCAAGCAAGTACATAGAAGGCAAGAACAATGTAGTAGCTGATGCCCTTTCTAGGAGATCTGTGATGTTGTCATTCATGGAGCAAAGGGTCCTAGGCTTTGAATTCATGAAGGAACTCTACATGGAAGATCCAGACTTCAAGGAGGAATGGGAAGTGTATGCAGAAGGAAAACTCAAGAAGGGGAGCAAGTACTTGACACAGAATGGATTCCTCTTCCAAGGAAACAAACTATGCATACCTAGAGGTCCTTACAGAGGATTACTAGTCAAGGAGGTCCATTGCAATGGACTTGCAGGGCACTTTGGGGTACAAAAGACCTATGAGATATTGCATGAGCAGTTCTATTGGCCCAAGATGCTAGGTGATGTGCAGGACACTATTAAAAGGTGCAAACCCTGTCAACTAGCCAAGTCACAGTTCCATGCAGGTCCCTACACCCCACTACCTGTACCAAACAAACCTTGGGAGGACATCAGTATGGATTTCATAGTGGCATTGCCTAGGACACAAAGGGGCAAAGACTCAGTAATGGTGGTAGTGGATAGGTTCAGCAAAATGGCCCATTTTGTTGCTTGTAAGAAGACAGAAGATGCCATGGGGGTAGCAGAACTCTACTTCAAGGAAATAGTAAAGTTGCATGGGGTACCAAGAAGCATTGTGTCTGATAGGGATACTAAGTTTATGAGCCACTTTTGGAGGTCACTCTGGAGGCTCCTAGGTTCAAGGTTACTCTTCAGCACAGCATACCATCCCCAAACAGATGGGCAGACAGAGGTTACTAACAAAACTCTAGGAAGAATCTTGAGATGTATCATTGCTAAGTCATTAAAGGATTGGGATATCAAACTGTCACAAGCTGAGTTTGCATTCAATAGAGCTCCCTCACACAGCACAGGTAAGACCCCTTTTGAAGTTGTTTATGGTGCTAATCCTCTAATGCCTACAGACCTAGCACCAGTGATAAGGAAAGAAGTCAACTATGATGCCAAAGAAAGAGTACAACAGATGATGCAGATTCACAGTCAAGTCAAGAAACAGATTGAGAGAACAAATGAAATGTATAAGTCAAGAGCCAAAGGTCCAAAGAAAGCTAGAGAGTTCAAGGCAGGAGACATGGTGTGGCTGCACTTAAGGAAAGAAAGATTCCCAGAGAAGAGGAAAAACAAACTCATGCCAAGAGCTGATGGTCCTTTTGAAGTGCTTGAAAGGGTAGGACCTAATGCTTACAAGATAGATTTACCAGGGGATTATGGGGTACATGGGACATTCAATGTGGGAGACCTAAGTCATTATCAAGAAGACTCTGAGGATGAAGAGAATTTGAGGGCAAATCTTTTTCAAGAAGGAGGGGTTGCAACAGGAGTTCAATGCCATGCTCAAAGACAAGACCAACCAACCTATGATCAGCCTAACTAGGATTCAATGCCAAACCTACCCTATGTCAAAAGCTATCTTAATGCTTTGTATAGCCCAGGCCCAAGCAAGCAAGCCAAGACACGAGCCAGTGGTAGCCATGACACGAGCCAAGACCAAACAAGCCACAAAACAGACTCACAAAACAAGCCAACAAAACCTTTGGAAACTCAGCCAGCAGCAGTGCCTTGGGGAGGGTCTCAGGGCAACTTCCAAGCTTAGGGACTCCAAACCAACTATGGGGCATGGTACTAGGGAGGGTCTACTACCTTTTTGTCCAGGAAACCTTCCTCAGAAAACGTCAAGAACACCCCTCAAAACACAACCCAAGAGAACCAGTCCAGTTACAGCCTTACATGTAGCAGTTTAGCTGTTTTGTCAAACCTTCCTCTTTTAGCCAATCAAACAAGCCTAACCAATCCCTAAACCTATGTCTTGGGAAGGTCCTCTACAACTTTCCCCAGGACTTCCCTTCCAAGAAACAAACACACAAAGAGTTAGCTTAGGGACAACTTCAAACTGTCCAGATTTCAGCCTTTGGTGTAGTAGTTAATATGTCACTGTCAACCTTCCCCTTTTGAACAAACAATGCGTGAGGTACCTTCAGCACATCTTTGGGAGCCTTCCTACTTCAGTTTGGTTCACAAACCCAAGCTTGAAAGTCCACTCTTCACCCAAGACACACCTGATCAAACAATTAAGGAAGATTGTCTCTTTAGAAACTACTTTCTACTTTATCTACTTTATGTCAGAATTCTGCAAGTTTGTAGCTGTTATTTTGTTTCATGTTGTAAGCCCTTGTGGCCCTAGATGTGTCCTAAACGTCTGAGTGTATCCTTGCTGCCTATATAAGGCCTTCACCTAATGAAATACAAATCAGATTTGAAGTAAAACATAAAACTGAAACCTTGTTTCTGTTGCATCTCTTGGCTGTGTGCTTGAGACAACTTCCTTTGCTTTGTGCTTGGAAGAGAGCTTGGGTCCTTAGCTGTGTGCTGGGATCAAAGTTCAACCCTCAATCATTGGCTTTGTGCTTTGGTTAAGGTCCTATCCTTGTTCTTTAACAATCAATTCAAACAGAAACAGAGTATTTGCAAAGTGTCTGAATCTCAATCAAATTGTCATTGTTTAGTTGTCTTTCTGAATAGTTTCAGTGCAGGTTGCCTACCCATGATCATGAGACTGGACCTACCCCTCCCCCTCGTTCTTATGTGGTTTCACCTGAGCTTATTTTTACCTCGACCGAGACCCGTCGACCTCGTCGGCGGATCGCTCCTTCTTCTTCTACTCAGGCCACCACCACCCCGACCCCCCACTTTATACTCACCCCGACTCCGTACCCTTACCCTCCACCTACATACACCTATGATCCGACTTTGGAGAGGGAGATTAGGATTCACCAAGGCATCAATAATGACTTGGTGATGAGGGGGCTTTGGGAGAACCTTATGCGGACTGATCTCAATGCTACTGCTGGTTAGACTCCACCGAGCTACTACCGAGGTCCGGGTGACGAGAGTGGTGTGTTCCATAATTATGGGGTCACTCGTCAGCAGTTTTCCCAGGAGTTCAGCCACGACTATGGTTGTCTGGGTCGATCATGGTACACTCATATCCGACCGGATGCTCCGGTTGGTGGATTTGGTGAGCCATTTCGGGCCTCTTCTTCTGGTGCTGCTCAGAGGGGTGATGGTGGTGATGATGAGCAGTAGTGACAGCTGGTCACTACACCCCCATTTTGCAGCTAGTTTGGGGGAGGCTATGTCTTTACAAGTTGGTATTATCTATCCTTGTACTTTCTTTTATTGTATTTTCTTTTAGTTATCTCTCATTCCCCTTTGTTAGTTGTGTCCTTTAGGTTGTTGTTGTTGGTTGATTGTGTGATTGTTGTGTTGTTAGCGTCACACTGAGGACACTGTGACATTTAGGTTTGGGGGAGAGTCTTTATTTATGTTGTGTGTTTATTTTCGTTGTGTGAAAGAAAAAAAAAATCATAAAAATTGAAAAATTTACAAAATCCAAAAACATGTTTTTATTTTATTAGGTCGAGTCTTGGTGAAGTTGAATAACGATGATGATAATTTGCATTGTTTCTGCATTTGAATCCCAAATAAGTAGTCCATGTGCATTGTTTTGACTTACTATTTTTGAAAACAAAGCTCATAGGACAAGTCTTAACCGTTTCTGACATACCTTATGCTAATTAGATTTGGCCATTTTAGTTGGTAAACCACTTAAAATTATGAGGTCTATAGAGCTTCCTAGGCCAGGAACATCAATAAACTGGTCTGATTGTCTTTAGGCTTGAGTGTGGTACTCCTTGTGGAATATGTAACATCAAATTGCATAAGTGTGACATTCGTTTCTTGATACTATACGCGTTCGTCTGATAAGTGCATGAGGAAAGGCGATTCTTTTTGTTCAAATAAGCCTCACATAGCCAAAAAGACTTGATTTTATACCCTTATTATTGAGTTCTTTATGTTTTGCCCATTTGAGCCTTCTGTAGCCTGTTTTATAACCTATCTAATAGCTACATTCCTAGAATTTGCCTACCTTATCGGGACAGTCGCAGTTGCATGTTTTCTCTTATCTACATGTCTACTATGGTTGGGTCGGGATTTCTGAAAAAAGAATATCAAATGGGTATAGCAAGTATGTTGGCAATTGTGTCATTTATTCCCTTTGTTGAGAAATGTTGTGAAGCAAAAGAAAAAGAAAAAGAAAAAGAAAAGAAAAAGAGGAACAAAGAAAAAAATATATGTTGCTTCATTAAGTTGTTCAAGGGATAATGAGAGGAAATATACTAGAGTCTGATGCATATTTAGAGAGCAATATCGATATATCTCTTGTGTTGTCAAAGTTTAAGATGATTTCTTTAGTCGGGTGTTGGTTTGTGCTACTCTTGTAGATTTGTTTTGGTAAGTGTCGCTGCGACTACCGGTCTTACCTCCACATTCCCATACGTGCCTTGGCACAATCCACTTCTATACCTTCACCCATTAGCCTTCCTTGTTGTCCTGATTCATGTGCTTTATAACGAATGCGTATTAGTTGGGGAAATTACTATCACATTAGAATGCATGCATGTTTCATAAGTTGAGTGAGTGTTTCTATTTCTTTCTATCTTTACAAAACTCACCCTTACATAAACTTATGAGTGCATGAGTGAATCCGCAAGAATCCGACAAATTGAGCCTTGCAAGATTGAAAGGTATTTGGTTTTTGTCTATACTACGGTATCATGTAAAATCTTGAAATATGAGCTGCGTTTTCTACTTTCCCGTGCCTTTAAATTTGTTTTATTGGTACAACTTGGTCATTACTTTGTTATAGATATGGATAACTTGGGATTTGTATGTGCATTAACATTAGCTTTGAGTTTTTCATTCACCATTTGTATGTTTGTCCTTGTATATGTTAAGTGTTTTGCTTAGGGACAAGCAAAGGATTGGTTTGGGGGAGTTTGATGATCATTATTTATACACATATTTTACGCTTCCCTTAGATACATATAACTCGATTTACCGTCTTTTCTTGCTTATTACTATGTTATTTTAGCTAGAATATCGATTATGCCGCTTCTGTTATGTTTTAATGCAGATTGGATGCATTTGGAGCTTTTTGAGTAGATATGAAGCATGACGGAGTCGGATCGTAGAAAGTTAGGCACGGAAATCAAGAGCAATAAAGAAGGAATGAATAAAAAACAAAGAAACGAGCCAAAATGAAGGATGCTCGATCGAGCAAGGCTGTTTGCTCGATCGAGTCGTACTATTGTCATGCTCGATCGAGCTGAAGCCCCTTGCTCGATCGAGCAACCCAATATTCTGACGGCTTTTCTTATTTTCCTAAACTAGTTTAACCTAATTAATTAGATTTGTATTATAAAAGAAAAGCTCGTCTTTCACAATTAGGTATTCTTTGATATTAGAAACCTAAGTTTTCTTTGCTTTGCTACTGGATTTTATCATCAAGACGATTGTCTTTAGTTCAAACTTGTAATCGGTATTCTTCAATCTTTCTTTGTTATTCAAATTAATTACCTTCTAGTTCTTAATTATTCTTTGTTATTCCTTTCTTTGTTGTTAAGCATGTTTACTTTAATTATTATCGTTGTTATTAATATCGTTATGAGTAGCTAAATTCCTTTCTAGGGTTGAAAGAGGATCTAGGATTGTTAGAAGGGGTAGACTAATTAATTGAATTGCAATTGCATGGTTATCGTTTGATTATCGTTTTAATTCTAGTTGTTTGATTACTGGCCAGGATTAATTAACTAGTCTCGCGAATTAGGATTGACACCGACCGGGTTAAGACTAAGATAGCTTACGATAATTGAATAGAACTCGTTTAATGATAGCGATCGCATGTTAATTGTAGATCTAAAGGGCATAATTGAGTCGACCGATCTTGTGACCTTAGATAACTTTATTGCATGATAGTTGGTTACACCCTTACCCCTGAACAATAATCCTAGTGAACCTGAGACCCTAGGACTTTTAATCTTATTGTTTTCAACCTTTTATTGTTATTGTTTGCTATTAGTTTAGAAATACCAATCATAAACCCGGAAATTGTTACTTAAGAGACAAACCTAGTTTAACAGATAAGAATACTACCGCCTCCATGTGGATTCGATACCTTGCTTAGCGCTGACTATTAGTTAGTAGTGAATTAGGATTACTTTGATTAAGGTGACGCGACTTTACCCTTATCAGCAAGCATCGCAACACATCACAAAGTGCTTGACATCTTGAAATATAGATGGCCAAAAAAACCCCGATTGGAGTATCTTGGCCATCATCTTGCTTGACCGATGATGCCCACCATAGAGCGATGAATGACAACCGTGTATAATATCCTCTTGCTCCCGTTGAGGTATAAACCTTCTAAACATTCCAACACCACACTTCTTAAACAAGAATTTCTTGTTTAAAAATACCACTTCACTTCAAACAAGAATTTCTTCTATTGGTGATGGTTCAAATCTGGTGGAAGAACATTACCAACAATATAATTCGCATAGTCGGCGAACATGGTGTTTGGTTTTGGAGTGTCTAACATATAGCAAAGAGTAAACCATCGGGGAAAAAGTCATTGATGGGTATTCCATCATCACTACTTTCAAGCTTAAGTCTCGACAAGTGGTCTGCCACGCATTATCTGCCCCTTTCTTGTCACGAATCTCTAGGTCAAATAATTGTAGGAGCAAAATCTATTGGATAAGTCTCGGCTTTGCTTCCTTCTTTCCTAACAAATATTTGAGGGCGGCGTGGTCGATGTAGACTACCACTTTGGAACCAACCAAGGAAGGACGGAATTTGCCAAGTGCATACACAATAGCAAGTAACTCCTTTTCCCTAGTGGCATAGTTGACTTGGGCTTCATCAAGAGTTTTGCTTTCATAATATGGTTTCAAAGATCAATAATTGCATATAACTAAAGACTAACACTTTTTTAATTTATGTGCAACATCCCAAAACAATTAATAAAATGAATGGAGAGATATAAATTTTAAATTAACTTTTCTATAAAAACGAAATATTTATATACGTATTAGATAGTAATCAAACTGTCTTTACTTATCGATCTATTTTAAAGCAAACATTCAAACATGTACAAAAAAACAAGCGGAATTTTTAAAAAAAACATTGTATTATGTACTCCCCTGTCTCGGTCATTTTTTATCTATTTGTTTTAGCACAAAAACCAAGAAAACGACAAAAAGAGAAAAAGATAATCTGTTTAGATTCTCTATAATCTCGATAACAACCTCCTCTATATAATAATAATAATAATAATAGCGTCTATATTTTTTATTTAGTTGATTGAATATATCATGACAAATTAAACAGGTAATTGTTTGGTGAGTTTTATTAATATCATGGCATCAAAAACAAAGAATCACATACATCTTTTTTCATACAAAATAATTAACGGGAGCAATTTCAACTTCAAAATTATTAGCAAATTAAAAAGTATTAAAACGTTAATAGTTGGTATTACAATAGAGTTAAGATAAAGACAGAGTTTAACTCTGCGTACGTTAATACTAGTGTATATAATAATTATGTCGTTTTAAACCTTGATCAACGATAACTTTCGCACCAAAATAATGTCTGATATGACGAGATGTAATACAATAGATAATGAATAAATCAAGTAGTTTAATTATTAATAAAATACATCTTAGCCAACATCTTATGCACAATGTCTAACATTCTTGAGATTAAGTTCAAAGGAAGAAAATTTGTGAGCCCCAAAAAAAATGAAACTAACTGAAAATAAACAATAGCAATGAATGATTAAAGAATCTGAAAGCATAAATAAACACAAAATATATATAAAAAAATGCGGAGACCTAATCTGAATGTTAGTGTTGGGTAAGATTTCGGATGCATAAGTTTTCTACCGTACAAACACAATAATATAACATTACTACTTTGTTAACATGCACATATTCTATGTATTGTTCGATGTCAATGATAGTAAATTTGCAATATTTACAATGCGCCACGAATTGCGAGGGGAGTCTATTCATGAATTACGTACTAAATTGTAATGTAATAGGTGTTTTTATATACAAATAGGCATGGTCTCCGGCTAAAGTAGATCTTGTATAAATTCATTATATTGTATTGATTGATTCTGAAAACTAGTTGTCAAATACATATCCAAAGCAGAAATAGATAACAAATGAATAATACACCTCAAAATGGAAATAAATAATAATTCACCGGTACAGAAGGATATATTATTATATTGTATTGATTGATTGATTCTGAAAACTTGTAGACAACAAACGTCATAGAAGGGAGGGACTAAACAGTCGGGTTCATTTGTTCTTAATGAACTCCAGGTGATCTCCGAGATAACGACTCCTTGAATGAGATTTAAGGCCGTCGACCAATTCTTGAACGAAAATTACCAAGGACCTCGGTGACTTTAAGCAGCCGTGGATCATCTTCAGGTATTTCACGTCCCTGGTAGATTAATAGTAGAAAATTCAGAAAATAAGCGTATAAATAAGAAGCATTAGAAAGGTATGATAGAGGGAAGGAAGCCAAACATGTTACTATGGATGTTTAGACAAACAAAACGTGTAAGTAGATTCAGTAAGGTATGAGTTCCTCACTTTAGACTGAGCTTAAGGGTTGCTTAGTTTTAAAGTTCGACCTGTCCAAGGAATGGTCATTTTTTACTATTTCATGCACGAGTATTTAGTCTTGTATGGAGTATTAAGATGTAATTCCAATCAGAAGGAAGCTGAAATTTGCAAAAAAGAAATCACAGGAGAAACTGATTAAAGTGTTAACATGAAAAACACTTGCCCTTTGTTTTTGACTTTTGAGTATGAATTGTGGGGAAGGAAGGGGAGGGGATTACCGTAACACCACCTCATTTTTAAGGTGAGATTACCCGCCAATTACGACTTGACACACAATGGTAAAACGTTAATGAATGTATAACTGCATCCATCCTCAACCATGGACTAGGTCAACATTCACCCCTCGACCATTACAGACACCAAACTCTCTCTCCCCCTTCCTTTTCAAAATTTATTTCGAACCAACATCTTTCTCTTCTACATCTTTCGCCTGAACCTCAATCTCTTTCTTCTCCACTCACCATTTCTCCCAAACTCAACAATTAGTCAACGACCACTGTCCAATTTTACGACCTCTTATCCGCCCCATGTACATTCTACGTCATCTTTTTGGGCTATCTTTGGGGTTCACAAGTCGGTGCTCAGGATATGAATTTCCCGCGTTGACTCAAGGCCTGTGCCCTACGTCAGGACTCAGGACTGGGCTTCATAATAAGAACTGCTGATGTTTACTAAATTTTAAAGCACATCAGAAAGATGCCCAACTTTTACATTTGGATTGGTTCAACATATACGAAATTTCTAAACCATTTTTTCATATGTAAATCAAATATTTTTAGATACTATTGGATCCGATATTCACATATTCGGATTTTTCAGTAAGCCCTACTGTGCCGTCCTTTACAAGCCTCAGCCGCTAGACGCCTTCCCTTGTCTCCCCAAATCTCCATCTTCCTACAAAGCCACCTTCCCAACATCATTACATTTTGGATTATTTAACAATAATACTCCAAACTATTGGTGGTCTTCTCAAAATACTTTGAACTTCAAATTAACTCACAATAAACCATACAATCACCTTCCCTTTCTTATATTGCACTTGAGTCATTTTCAACCTGTAAAACCAGTTTAAAAAGCCAAGTGACACTACCACCATTACATCACCTTCCCAAACACCACCACAACTTCATTCTTCTCCATTGACAAGTATAACAACCAAATTCGATATCGACACCAACACTGCCATCTCGCTGCTACCAATAAACCAGCTACACAGCACTACCAGCTACACACCTACCAAATAACCACCCTTCACGCAACTAACCACCATAGAGCTGCAGCCCCGCCTCCTTTTCTCCTCCAAATTGCTTTTCTTTTTCGTTTATAGAACAAAGATGGCATCTAGTTGATGCCACATTCCGTGAAGAACAAATAAAATTGACTTGAGCATGAGATCTAAGCATTATGGAAGGAATAATGTCTTCGTAGTAAAAGTGACAAAAATGAAACTCTAAATGCTCCTTTTGGTTCCAAATTTGCGATAAGAGTAGTTAAAAGTAGGAGTTGCTTTGGTCATCTCTCAAAAATTAAGACCCTCTCTTGATGTACACTTTGCATCATATATTTAGACCAAATATTTGCTTCTATGAAGTCCTGAACAACACGCTAAATAGGATCCGCAACCTGATGCATCTTGCCAGGCGCGCTTACGCCTTCGTCTTCGTTGTTGTAGTCCAATCCTCCTCCAGCGGTCATGGTAAACCATATATGCCCAAATCAATTTTGGGTAAATGTTAATTTGAGGTTTAAGGAGCCGTAGGGATGTCATAAGGTAATCGGCGAGCAGGGAGGGGGAGGTATGCGTGGTCCGTTACTAAATAGGGTATAGCTCGTTACGGTTGTAGTGGATGGTGGCAGTTGTGGCGACTAAGGATCTGGTGCGTATGGGTTGGGTGGGGTATGGGTAGATTTGTAATGAGAATAAGGGGGAGTGAATTACTAAAGAGGTAGTCGGTCATCCGAGTATAATATGAGAAGATGGGTCAATTGTATGATTTATTGTGAGTAAAATTGAAGTTTAGTGTATTTTGAGAAGATCACCAATAGTTTAGAGTATTGTTGTTAAATAATCCTTACCTTTTTACCTCACTCATCCAAATTCCCTCCCCTAAATATTGCCATCCCTAACGCACTTACGCCACAATTCCTTCGAAGACGTACAACATACCTCCATCTCATCACTCTTCTTCCTACACGTTTGCATCTCTCTCCCTCGTCTGATCAACCTCCTCAGATTTGAAACGTGAAGGAATTGTAGATTTAGGCACATCGAGAAGGATGAGAACATATGATGATGAGGATGTGGAGAGAGAGTAGGAGATATCAGAAACAACAAGGGATAATAAAGTGAATAATAATTCAAATAGGTTAAGGAATAAAACTCTGAGATCTCTAATAACTTCACCTGCTTAATAGAAGGTCAATGACTTAATAAAGATTTTCAGCTGATTTCTAATTCACTATTATCAGGAACTAGAGATAAGGAACTAAGTTGAGGAGTCAGACGAGAAAGGTTTAAACTTAATATTCCTATTGTTGCTGAACCGAGATATTGTTTATTCATGTGTTGGAAAGCTTGGATACCTAGCTAACAAAGGATTTTGACGACATTTTGTAAGAAATGATACAATAAGCATAGCTTTGTGAAATATTTACAAGGTCACGTGTAATTTCAAAATTTCCTGCATGCCACTAGTTGATAATTGTGCGCCGAAAAAGGCTCTCATCAAAGGAAAGTGTAATAAACATGCGATAACTTACTTTTAAACCTTCATAATATGCTTCCACAGCAGGCTGAGAAGGAGTGATCTTTTGAGCTTCCAACAGGTCCCAAAGATAGTTTGCTGTGGTATATCCACCAGCCTGCATATTGTAAGTTGTAACAATGAAGTATTTGCATATACAATGAAAAAAAATAAAGAGACCCCAACAACAGTACATCCAAGCAAAAGTAAATAAACAAATAATAACCAACCTTTTCATTAGCTGCAATGAACAGGAGATCACTACCCATTTTTGGGCCCAGTAAGTAATTTCTTTTAGTCATATTTGACTGAAATAAAAGAAGACAAATATAAGTTGACGCTCAAATGAAATGTAAATAGTACTTACAACTATGGCATACATAAACATACCAGTGTATCACAAACAAGTTGCATACCCTTGGGGGTATAATCTATCATTGCTCCTTCCATAAGCGTCTGCAATTAAAATACATAACTTAGCAAGGATGTTAGGATACATTAACAAATAAAATTAAGTGGTAAAATATTGCAAACATGTCTTGTTGACTAAAAGAATACATGATGCCATTTGTACAAAGTTCAAATACTTGCCTGATACAGTTCAATACCCGCTATTTTTCCTGAGTTCATATAATCTTCAAATACTTTATACCCACGATCAAGATTTCGTGATTGCAAGTAGCACCTGTTCATTAATGATCAACAACAAAAAATATCATCGCTCACTTTGACTGGACTGTCACAAGGAAACTCAATGATGCAGAACGACAGTCTAGCAACGCAACATTCTAACCGAAGAAGAATGTGAATATCAACAAGACAAGCATATGACTCAAAACCAAAGAGCAAATTCTCTAGAGGTCATCAATTTACCAACAACCAGAGAGCAAAACCATCAATATTGAGCTTCAGCAAAGATCAGTATATTTAAAAACTTATAAGTAAAATCTTGCTCGTATGGGTAACAAGAAGGCACGAGAAATGGGAAGGTGCAATGTGTGGGAGAAAATAAAGGCCAAACTCTGATAACCTACTCAACAGTCATCAGCAACAGGATAACAGAAACTTACTGCATATGACTCAAAACGGCCAAGGTTCAATGTGTGAAAGAAAATGATTGTCAAGCATTGATAACTTACTCAACGGTCATCAATAAGATACTAGAAAATTTATGCAGATGACTTAAAGGGCCAAATGATTTAATGAAGTACAATATAAACTATGTGAAAAGAGATTGGGCAAAAGGTAGAAGAAATTTACAAAACTACGCCGATCAGTTAGGATTTATGTTTATGTTGGGAAATCAAGTATGGAGGCAATCTTATGGGACAAACAATGGAGAACTATAAAGACAGGAAGAATAAAATCTAGGTATCTGATAGAGTACCAATAAAAGTATTTAGGTACTTCTAGATATCTGATAAGAGTACCAATAAAACTATTTAGGTGGGATAAACAAAAATGCATTTTTATTCAGATTTAACAATAAAGGGGGGGGGGGGGGGGGGGGATGAATTTCTCACACTATTTGGTTTTCAAGTTTGTACCCCTTTTTTGTTAAAAAAAACGGACTATCCATAATTCATGGCTGAGTTCAGAAAAAGAAAGGTAGATACACACCGTTTGATTCAAATTACGCTATTATAAAATTTGTGAGAAATATGTATTAAGCACTGTGATTCAAACTATGGCTTGAGCAAATATGGTAACGCAGAGTGACATATCTTATCAACAAATCTAGACAAATAATTTAATCAAATTGTTGAAGCCATGACAAGAGGTAGTACTTTAGGCAATCAATCAATTACCTCATTATCTGCATTGTAATGAATGCATCAGGACTTCGTCCGTCATTCTCAAGCATCTGCAACAATGCTTCCATAGCCTGCCAGAACAATTAAACATCAAGAGACACTTATAGACATTAAATACACTCCCACAAATACACAATAACTATCAAAAGGGAACCTTGCCCAAGATAAACTAATGTTAGGTTACCTTTTAACGTTTTGTTCATTACTAATATATGGTAGCATATGCACGAAGAAGAAGCCATTTCATGAAATTGGGCAATATATAATCACTAATATATTATGCAATGCACTTTATTAAAAAGTAAACTGAAAAATAGGGAAAGCATAAAATATGACGATATAACAAAATATTAGTCTCTTCACACTGTCGCAGCAAGCAGAAATACAGATATTTACAGGCTAAACAAATTTAGGCTTTTAAAAGAGAAATATTCAGGGACAAGCATTGTGTACGCTAAGTCTTAGTCATTAAAAAGCTATTAACAAGCTACCTATCTGGGCCACAAGTCTCAAGAAATTTTACACTGTGCATTCATCCTAGCTCGAGCTCGAGCTCGGCTAGAGACCTCCTCTCTTGCCCTCTGTTACAGTTCGTTCCATACTTGGAAACTTTACAAATACAGCGGTTCAACTAGGATTGGTCCGGGCATGGATTCAGGCGTGTGAGTTATCATGACAGTAAATTTTGTCAAAATACTACCTTTATATTTCTTAAAGAAAAAATTGACAGGAATAATCCAACCTTTAACCGGTCTTCTCAAAATAATACAATCTTATATAAATCTAGGAATAATCCCACCTTCAATAGGTATCTTCTTTAAACAAACCCTATACGTTGGTGACCTGCTATAGAAAGTTAATGACCTGTAAGTAGAGGTTGAATGTCAATGTTAATAATGGACCTTCATCATTATCTCTTTTATCCTATCTCTAAATATATTTTCCAGAAGTTTCCAATTCTCTGTTGCTCAAATCAACAAAAATAAAATGGTTTCACTCAATTAGCCATCAAAATTCAAACATTAAGATCCCAAAAACCTCAATTTCCTTGAAGCTTCAATCTTTCTTCAACAATGTCAACGCCACAAGAATTTTTGATGATAAGAGACACCAAAGATGAGAAAATGGTCACGACCAAAACAAGCATATGCACAAATAATAGAAACTTGACGCCAAGCAAATCCCAGATCAAACAACCTCCCCCATTGAAAAAAGTACATAGAGTGAAATACAAATTGGAGATAATCGCCATGTCTAATAGAGAAAATCGAAGCTCTGACGAATCGCCACCATCGATGATGGGTTAATATAGAAGCAGAATTTGAATATAACAGTCAATGGGATAAGCTATTCGTATATTTGATCCCCACGGACCATTATTTAGTACTCCTATTATCTTTTTTAAATCCTATTTTTTGAGGTGTGCCAAAAAAATTCAAGGAAAAACCATAGTTTTGGAAGCAATAATGGTGTTTCTTTACAATGGAAAATCCACTGGTGCGCTTACACCTCAATAGCAATTTCTGCTTTCCTTCATCTTTACTTTGTAATATTCAAGTAACCCCAAAAATAAGTTAGGTGGTGATGGTTGTTTTGTTGCAAATCGAGTAAAAAAAAAGAGATAGAGATTGGCAATGATGGAGATGGTTACGAGAGAATGAATGTGAATGGGGGTGTGGCTTGTAAGTGAAGAGGAAGTGTCAAAATATGGACTTATAACTTAACCAACGGATTCAAGAAGTCACCAACCCTTAGGTGCATTTTAAGGATAATATGGGGTTAAAAGGTTGGATTGTTAATTTGTTATTAACGGAAGGTTAGATTATTTCGAGAAGACGACGCAAAGGTGGGAATTGTAGCCATCAATTTATCCTTTTTTATATTGGTTTTTTTTTCTCAAATACTACCTTATATTTAGGTTATTTGTAAACCATCTTCATTTTCTTTTTTTTTTGTGCTATGCTACCTTATGTTTTCACTTTTTGTTGCAACAGTACCAAAGTTCCTATTCCGGCAAAAAAAGTAAGTTTCCAGCATTAAACTTGTTTTTCTTTCGTCAAAAACTACACTACTTTTTTCATTTTACTCACAAAACTACCAAACATTCTTCATTTTTTCAAAATACTACATGACTTTGTTTTTAACCTCATTTCAACTTAATTCTTTTTTTTTCTAAATGTAATTTCTTTTCTTATTACAAATTAAAAATCAAAATCAACTCAAAAGGTCATTAATTATAAACAATCACAATTGAAGAACAATACGAAATGGTTTGCAAAGTCTGAAACTAATTCATCCACTCAATTGCAATATTTTCTCCAATCCTAAGGAATCTCGTCGTTTTGATCACTTGTATCCATGTTTTCTTGGGTCTTCCTGTACCCATCATCTTATCCTTTATAGGTGCAACTCGTACTTTTTACCCTAACCAAGTCATAAGTGAGTCGATCCTTCTTTGAACAGCTACACATCCGCTATAGCATATGCATCTAGAATGCTAGGCCACATTCATCATCATTTGAACGTGACACAAGGGGTAAAGGACATATAAAATAAGGACATTGACGAATAGCCTTCAACTTAAATTTGATCATGAGGACGTATTATTCTAAGACTGATATGACAATATTTAAATTTATATAGATGTCCGAGAGCCAAGTAAATCATCCAAATTATCACTTCCAAATCGCAATATTTCACTTGATCAACACCACCTTATCACACTAGACCATTTCTATAAATCAATACATTTGATAGACATTAGGAGTAATGTCATCTAAAGCATTAACATCATTATAGCTTTACAAACTACAGTATAAGTCAGTAAGTCACGAGCTACAACATAGCATTGATGCAAAGAAATCAAGGCTCTGAATCATACTCAGCTATAACAGATATCATATCTATCCACATGAGTGGTTTCACTATGCCAAGAATATTCACTCCATTAGAGCTTTCTGCCACTTGCTTTAGATCTTCAATGTTCCTACTTTCTAGTTTCTACTTATTTAACAACCTACTAGTTTCATTTAGATTTATTTTATTTCATTTACTTTTTTAGGATGTGTGTGCGCACGCATTTTTGGACTAGTGCCTAAGTGGTTTCGAAGGGATTCATGTTAGGTGATTTAAAATCATTTGGGGACTAAGGCTTTGTCGTTGTTGTATCCCAATTAGAGCTTCGACGGTCGTGAACATAGGTTGTGACCACTAGCACAGAAATAAGAGAAAAAGAATGGAGGGGCTTACGGAAGGACTCTATTAGTGAAAGACATCACACGCATTGAAAAAGGAGGGGAGAGAGAAGCAGGTAATTATTACAGTACAAGAAATGCATCTAAGATTTACCGACAGCTACGGCAAATCTCAGGGTTACTTCGATGAGACGGCTTATCAAGTATCAGGCAAGAAACACAGGAAATAATGCCTCATTTAGATATATGGGAAAAAAAATTAGGAATAGAATGGATTTTGATATACCTCCACATTGCATAGATCAGCAAGTGCATTAAAAGCGGCATGATATACAGTAAGCCGCTTATCTATAAATCCTCCACGCCTATGCACATATTCTGCAGTGGGAATATTGTACAACTCTTCCAGTGTGACACCCAACATAAAGTTTTCAGATGTGGCCCCTATGGCCTCTGCCGATGACCATCCTTTGGACTGCTCAACCAACTCAAGAATCTTTCAAGGAAAAAAATAAAATTTAGTGAAAATCGAGACAGTTATTTATAACCTAGGACCATATAGGATTGTCGGTGATTACTTTAGCAGCTGTATCATCTGTTATGGGAGTCTTGTTCTTATGTGCAGCAATAAGACCAGCATAGCAAAACTTGTTTAAGCCGAGACCAGCGGCTGTCATATCACGGACAATAGCATACCTGAAAACAAACTTGGAAGTGAGATATAAAAGGCCCAAAGAAGGAATCGAAACATATGGCAATCAGAAGCATATCATATACTGAACATAACTAGGGGCCTTTCAGTCATTTTAAGAAATTGTTATGCCAAGTAATCCACTAGAACCAACACCATGAAACGCAACTCACTAATGCAATAATAAGGAGAAACAACATTCAGTATCCTCTTCTTGACCCAAACGCACATGGCAAAACATTATTATAGCACTTTTCAGTTTCAGAACATGAAAGATGAAAATACTCATGAATTAAATGAATCAGTAAAAATGGGCAGAGATTGCCCGTGAGCAAAAAACAATACACTCGATCTATTCTCCCCGTGACTGCACATGCATTAAGTAGACAGATGTAGGTCTGTCCAGTTGGTTTCACTTCACTCCTCTTCATCTCTTCCAATATCTTCAATCAAAACAAAAATTATGGCATTAGAACAAGCTTTAACAACAAAAATTACACATTGAATCTACAATGCACAATGTATTGATCAGAAGGGACTACAGTCATACTTGAATAGCATGTTCTGAGTTCCTGCATTTCCCACAGGTTGAGATCAACAAATTGTAAAGTGCCACCTAACAGAAGTTAAATTTAATCACCAAAGTCAAAACAATACAGGAAATTCACCAAGTACCAGGTTCAAAATCGTTTATACGATTTCATTCAGCATAGAGTCGAAAAGAACTAAAATGAAGCTGTTTTATTAAGGAATACATGACAAAAAGCCACCATTGCATGAAAGGATACCGGATTTACTTCAGCAATTAATTCCGGCAACTACCCTAATACCCTATATACAGCCACACCACAACATTGACTAACCAGCTTAACCTATTAGCCTGGCAATGAAAACTTCACCCTGCCACCAGACACACTTCTACGGAAACAGCCTACAGCAACTAGCAGCGTGTTCGAGCAAGCTGTTGACGATTATTGTGTTCTTGGATCTGTGCTCCTTGACTACTTCCTACCTTTATTTGCTTTGTTGAAGAAGACAAGCTGGCATGCCGACTATTAGATCCATGTCAGTAGGGTATAGTCAGGTCAACACTGGTACTGCCTAGAAAAAAAGCTATGTCTAAGCAACTTAGCTTCTGAATTCCCTTACCCCTTCTTTGAATAGAGAGATTTTTGTGAAAAGGGTGGAGTACAATTTTTAGTTTAGTAAATTTGATTCTTGGACAATATAGAAGGATCCAACTTCTCAAGACAAATTATAATACATACAGTAGGAAAAATTTGAAAGATTAACAGCGTTGCTCCCTTTCCTTCCCTTCCCTTCCGCAATTGTATCCAAACCAACCATTAGTTCTTAGGGTAACAAGAAAATTTCCCTCCCGCAAGCATAATCAAAGAGTGAATATGATCTTAAATGTATTTAGGATTTCTGCTCGGTCAAACCCCCAGTTAACATCAGAAATCTGAAAATTACCTTCACCTTTCGAAATTCTATAAGATGCACAAATACTACCTAAAGGAACATTATCAATGAGTAGACCACCTACTGCTCCCACCAAAAGCCAGACAGTCCGAGATATTGTACGTTTGCAAAAGAGTGTCAAGCACTTTCTTCACTCTTGAGCATATAACACAGACTTTCAGAGTGTCGAGTAAAGAGAAGAGTAGAAGTGAGTAGCTGTCAGTGATTTATGTGAAGCAGCAATTTTCCAAAGGGACCAAATAATGGTGAGAACATAGTTTGAAAAGGCGCAAGGCGTACTGAAGCGATAGAGTCCCAAGGGGATGAGGCGCAAGGCACTCGCCCCTTACTATTAATGCAACGTTAGATTTGTAGATGCCTTTAAGAACCAAGCTAGAAATAGATGGAATTGATCTACTGATGGATGTAGGTTAGATTAATAGAGAAAAGGATGGAAGTTGAGGGGAAACATACATCGGGGACCAAACCCATTGATTTCATTTGATCCTTAAAGAAGAAAGCATCCTGCAAACGCGAGCTTTTCATTGTCCCGGCAATCAAAGAATGAAATGTATCTCTAGTGGGTTGTACCCCGTCCAGCATCATATCATCATAAACATCTCTCAACAGAAAATGCCTAACAATGTTAAAACAGAAAAGTAACGCAATATTATAAAAGATTCCTGTATTCCGGTAAAATGAAATTGAATTGATGAAAGAAAGATGTAGACCTCCGTTGAGCAGCTACAGAGGCCACAACAGTGTTATATTCGGATACGTTATTGGCGTAGTTTCTTCTCAAATAATCCTCGGATTGGGTTGAAAAGTAACGCAATCTGGCTGCCCGGAGAAGTGTTTTCCCATGCCCTGAAATTTAATAAAAAGAACCATGGATTAATAGTAATAATAAGTAAAGGAAATGAAAATGATTTTGAAAGTGAGTAAACAAGGAAGATAACAACCATGGATTGATTGGAGAAGCTTCATGGTTCCTGACCAAAACTTTGTTTAGGTTCTACACTTCTACTCAGTACTGTCACTATAAACCCTTGGGGTTGTGTTTCCTCAAAATGACCAATTCTCACTTTCTACAACTATAAACCCTACCCCGCCGGTTCTTATATTTTGGGCTCTTCAAATTATAAGTATTCTAATCTAAATCTAAGTTTAATCTAGGGTCGTCTTAAAAAACGTTACAAATTAGTACTAATTAACGTCGACAATTTTTATTGAGTTTCCAACATTCCCCTTTCATTATTTCACTATTATATTATCTCTCTAACCTCTTTCTAAAATTATAAAACAAAATAAAAAGATGATTTTTTCACCGTATGACGGTTTTTCACCATAAGACGGTTTTTTCACCCAAAGTAATTTACGACGGTTTTTTTACCGTCTTTCTAAAAATAATGTCAACCAATGACGGTTATAACAATCAAAGTAGTCAATTCAACATCGAAGAAGCTAGTGACGATTTTCATGAGGTATGATTACATTTGAATTACGTTTTCTTATCCTTTTAACATTTTATCGAAAAAAAAAAATATTTGACGATTAATACACGTCCCAAACCGGGGTTTGGACGTGTATCATTCACGCCCACACCTAGGCTTGGACGTGAACTGTTCACGCCTGGACCTACGTGAATGATACACGTCCAAGCCTAGGTTTGGGCATGGATGATACACGTCCAAGCCTCGGTTTGGGACGATTTATATTTTTTTTTTTTTTGCTATTACTTATGCGATATATTTTGAAAATCGTGTAGAATTTTGGTAGCGATGGTGTCGACTATTCCGAGCATTATACTACAAACCGAGTATTCATATCAAGTAAAGAAGGTTTTAATTGGGCATATCAAACCGCACTTCGACTCGAGTTTGGCATTAAAAGAGAAAGCAACAAGAGACGGGGTCGCAACACGGAGCTTCGTGTTGATTATTTTGTATGTCGTAGAGGTGGAAGACGTCCCAAAAATATGGATGGAGACACGTTAATGAGGGCTAACACGTCGTTCCAATGGTGTGATTGCAAATTTAGAATGAAAATTGTTGAAGTTAGCGCCGACCCTCCATAATGGATACTTTACATGGGCCGAGTCGGAGTACATAATCATTCTTTTTGCAGTATTGTGACGGCGATAGATATTACGCTAAGCTCGATGATGATGAGTTGGGATATATTGATGCCCAAGTTCGGGCTCATGTACCACCGGCTATGATTAGCGCGGAACTACACAAGCGAAATCCGGAAAAATCTCGACCCGCAAGGCGACAAATCTACAACGGGGGTCAGAAAGTGAGGAGCGAGGATAGAGAAAGAAGAAACCCGGCACAACAAATGTGAGCACTTGTCGTTCAGCATATATAAGTGTACTATTGGGTTTCTGATGAGTCTACTACACAGTTGACTTACGTGTTCATGGCTCATCCGGAGGCCGTCAAGATGTTTCGTTCATACTATTATGTGGTCATCATTGATTCCACATACAAGACGAATAGTTATGGTCTTCCGCTTGTTGAGATGGTTGGGGTCACACCAGTTGGGAGGACTTTTGTCATCGCATATGCTTTTGTGATGAAAGAGTCCGAGGAAGGATACACTTGGGTTTTACGGCATTTAAAGGCTCTTCTCAATGACGACGTTCAACCCAATGTTATTATTACTGATTTCGAGAAAGGGTTGACAAATGCGATTCCCGTTGTTTTCCCGAATTCCTCCCACTTGTTATGTCTTTCGCATATATATGCCGCCGTGGAGACGAAGGCACTTAACATCACGCATGACGATGTTTGGGCTAAGTTCATAAGCTCGAAGTTATTTGCGAAGGTTGTGGAGGCGGGGACTGGAGATGAGTTCGATGTGGCTTGGGAGAAATTGTGTAAGTCGTGGCCCGCGGTACATGCTTATATTCAGAGTACTTGGATGCCGCCACACCATGAGAAATGGTGCAAATTTACAACAAACATATTGACACATTTCGGGTATACTACTACCTCCTCGGTTGAGTCGGCCCATGCAAATTTGAAGAAGTGGTTGAATAGTGCCAAACTCGTATTCGATAGCATTTGGAGTCGTTTTCATTCTTTCATGGAAACACATGATGCGTGCCTAATTTATACATTTATTTCACCTTTTTGCACGCATTTCTATGCCATTTTGAGTAGCGAAAGCTACTATTCTACTTTGTTTCGGATACTTTGGGTATTTCTTTGTTTCGTACAGGTTGTTGACCCATAAGGAGCCAAAACGAGTCAAATCTCGTCTTTGTGTTGCATTCCGGATACGAATGGAGTCGTGCTTGGGAACTGTCACCTTGGGACGCTCGGGAATGAGAGAAGATGCATTGAATTAGAGTGAAATTGGTGTGCAGCTCTGGAAATTAGTCGATCGACCACCTACAGCAGTCGATCGACAGGTTCTGGAAATTAGTCGATCGACTACCTACAGCAGTCGATCGACAGGTTTTGGAAATTAGTCGATCGACTAATTTGAAGTAGATATAGCAAATTTCTTCACTTTAGTCGATCGACCAATATTTGTAGTCGATCGACTGCTTTTAAACTTTGGCCGAAAATTAGATTAGTTGATTCGGCCCATTGGTTAGGTTATCTTTATTACACTGTTAAACATCCTACGTTCTTTTTAGCAACTTTAGATCTAATTCTTGGAATCGATCTTTCTTCCTCCTTTTGGTATTGAATCTTCTTTTATATTAATTCTTTTCTCTTATTCTCATTCTTTGTTATTCACTCTCGATCATTAATTTCTTTGTCTATTAATTGTTATCTTTAGCCATGTTTAATTCAACTCTTATTGTTGTAGTTAATTTCATTAGATCCAACATGAGTAGCTAATTCTTCTATGCTAGGATTTAGGGAAACTGCGGTTATGCGATGATATATTGTTAGATTGTTAGTTAAATCATAATTTTTGGTTTGTTTTGTTAATCGTTGCTTTAATTGTTAGTAAATTGGTTAAATGCATGTGACTGATTTATTAGTTTGTTAAACCTTGACCTAGATCGTAAGATATGGAAAGGGTAGAACTTGCAGCGAACAATAGAACATACTAATTAGAGCGAAAGTTACTTTAGTAATTCTAGGATGAATAGTAGACCGAAAGGAACTATCCATTACCCTTCAAACCATGTTTATGTTAATCTTTTGATTCTATCATTGACCGTCGTTGACCGTGGTAACCCGATATCCTAGCTATTTCTCTTATTATATTTTAATCCACTTTCGTCCTTATTTCTCTTTCCTTTATTTCTCTTTACTTCACTACTTGTACTTTAGATAACAAACAATTGAAACCCCCAAATTTGTTACTTAGACAGACTATTAATTAGCAAATAGAATTTCTTTAGTCTCCCTGTGGATACGATTCCGACTTCCTTTACTGCATCAGTTTAGGCCAGTTGGTTATCTTTGATTAGGTGTGCGATTTAGCTTGTCAATTTTTGGCGCCGTTGCCGGGGAGATGGTGATAAATTATTTGTTTAATTTTTTGTATCGTTCCTTGAGAGCGTTCTCATTTCTTTCCTTTAGTGTTTGTTTATGCCCAGGTGTCTCACGTCCTAGCTCGTACCATTCGACCCCGAACTGGAAAAGACTCTTCATGCTAGACGGAACTTTTGGAAAGAATTACATCAAGCTGAAGACTTGAGTACGCTTGATAGTGTTTACGCGGATTTTGTAGCAGAAACACGGTCCTTTGATGAGGATACTTCTACTTCTGTTGTCACTACTGCAGTCATACCTAATATAGCCAGCCACTCTGAGCCTACTCTCGACTCTATTCTTAAGGGATTCTCCCTTCCAACAGCAAACAATGGTACTTTCGATATTCGCCCCTCCTATGTTCATTTGGTGGAGCGTAATCCGTACGGAGGTGGAGGAAGTGAAGATCCTGGTCAGCATATGGAAACCTTTACGGATTATTGTTCTACTATTCCGCTTACTGCTGGGGTGACCGCTGATAAGGTGAAAGAGGTATTACTTTCTTTCTCTTTACGGGATAATGCTCGTGAGTGGTATCGGTACTTGGACAAAGAACAAGCGGGAATTACAGATTGTAACACACTTGCTCTAACCTTCTACAAGAGATTCTTCCCTCCTCGGCGTACGAATGCTTTAAGAGGACAGATTACTAGCTTCAAACAAGTGGCGAGTGGAGGTCTAAATGAAGCTTGGACTCGTTTCAAGTGGCTTGTTCGCTCCGTTCCACACCACGGATTTCAGCAATGGTTCCTTTGCAATCAATTCTACAATGGGCTGTTTGATGATCATCGGGCTGTTCTTGATTCCGCTGCCAATGGGAGATTCCAGCAGAATATTGATGATGATAAATGTTGGAATATTATTGAAGAAATGGCGAGACACACAGCAAAATATGGGAATCCAAGGGGAGGTGTGCGCAAGAGTAGTGGTGAATCTAGTGCGGTTGTCGCGCAACTGGAGGCTATGAACGCTATATTTGATAGGTTGGAGATGAGTCATGTTCCGAGGGGACAACAGACAGTTAATTCTATGGTTCAACAAACATCTACTTGTGAGAGATGTGGGGATGAGGGGCATTCTGCAGCTGATTGTATGACGGAGAAAGAGCAAGTGCTTGCTTTCCAACAATACAAGCAAAGCGGTCCGTTTTCCAACTTTTACAATGAACGAACTAGGGAACACCCTAATTTCTCGTGGAAGAGTCATAACGTTTTGAACCCCACTGCAACACAACAACAAGTATATACCCCCACCGCATCGTAGTCAACAACAAAAAGGTGGTTTCTTTCACCAAAAGGCACCGTCTTTTCCTCCTCCGACTCAACAACCACCTATTGTACCAACTGAAACCGCATAACTTAAGTCCATGTTTCGGTCATTCATGGTACAATACCAAAAGAATGAGCAGGCTAAAGATGCTTAAATCAAGATGCTTGAGACAAAAATGGCACAAATAGCGTCTAAGCAAGCTACAAGGTAGCCGGGTACGTTGCCATCTCAGCCAGATAGGCAACATGACACGGCTAATGCAATACATCTCCGAAGCGGTCTTTCATATAATGGACCAAAGCTGCCTCAAACGACTGAAAAAGTCACTACCGAAGAGTTAGAAGCCAATCCGGAGGAAACAGCAGCAGACGAGTCTGCTGTATCACTGCCAAATAGTCGATTGACAGTATCAAGTAGTCGATCGACTAAAGTTTCTGAAGCTAGAGCTGAACTGGGAGAAAAAAGTCGATCGACCAATAACACTAGTTGATCGACCGATCTGAATAGTCGATCGACAGGCGTAAATGGTCGATCGACTATTTTGCCTGCTGACGACACTGATTCGTTACCTGTTTCTAATGGGGCGTCTTCTACTGCCAATAAGACGCCCAATTCTGCTCAAAAGAAGAATAAAGCTGCTGATTTGCAATTTGTTATCAAAGTTCCTTTTCCGGGACGATTAAAGAACACAAAGATCGAGCAGCAATTTGGTAAATTCATAGAGGTGGTAAAAAATCTCCAGGTAACTGTACCATTTACTGAGTTAATTACCCAAGTCCCTCCTTACGCTAAATTTATGAAAGATATATTGACTCGTAAGAGAAGTTTCAATGAAATGGAGACCATTGCTTTTACCGAAGAGTGTAGTGCACTCCTACAAAGCAAATCTCCACCCAAATTAAAGGACCCGGGTAGTTTTTCTATTCCTTGCACTATAGGCACCCATGTAATCGATAAAGCTTTATGTGATTTAGGTGCAAGTGTTAGTGTGATGCCCTATTCAGTTTGCAAGAAACTGAACATGGGAGGCCTCAAAGTTACTAATGTAACTTTAGAAATGGCCGACCGAACAGTTAAAAGACCCCTAGGTGTTTTAGAGGATGTTCCTGTTAAGATAGGTAAATTCTTTATACCTGTCAACTTTATTGTGTTAGATATGGCCGAAGATACTCAGATTCCCATAATTCTAGGTAGGCCATTTTTGCATACAACAGGAGCTATTATTGATGTCAAGCATGGACGCTTGACTCTAGAGGTGGGAGGTGATAAAGTGACCTTTAATCTGGCAAATACTCTTGCCAAACCTATGATAGAAGACACTTGCTATGCTATTGATATAATTGATCACTCTGTTTTTGATGTTTGGTCGGGTCCCTTGATTAGGGACCCGTTAGAGGCTTTGATGGTTTTGGATGCGTGTGTAGATAACCCGGAGAACAATGACGTTGTGTTGGGTATGCTAGAAGCCGCTTTGGAAGGTCGTGACCTTACAAATGCTGAAGGAGAAACGATAAAAAGGTTGGTAGATACTTCTTATGCTGTAGAGGTAAAAACACCTGAACTTAAACCTCTCCCTTTTCATCTTAAGTATATGTTTTTAGACGAGTCTAAGAAATACCCAGTCATTGTTAGTGCTAAGCTTTATAATAACCAACTAACTGCTCTATTGGATATCCTAAATAAGAACAGGAAAGCCTTGGGTAACAGTTTGGATGACCTGAAAGGAATCAGTCCTAACATTTGTATGCACAAGATTGAATTAGAGGAAAGACATAAGCCCTGCAGACAAGGTCAGCGTAAGTTGAATCCGAAAATGTAGGATGTTGTGATGACAGAGGTAATGAAATTGCTAGATGCGGGTATTATTTATTCTATTGGTCATTCTAAATGGGTGAGTCCAGTTCAGGTAGTCCCGAAGAAAGGAGGGACTACAATGGTAAAAAATGATAAGAATGAATTAATACCAACTAGAGTTGTCACTGGATGGCGAATGTGCATTGATTATACACAATTAAACGTCGCCACAAAAAAAGATCAATTCCCCCTCCTTTTCATTGATCAAATGCTAGAAAGGTTAGCTTCCCATAAATTTTTCTGCTATTTAGATGGATACTCAGGGTTCTTTCAGATCCCCATCCACCCAGATGATCAGAAAAACACGACTTTTACTTGCCCACATGGTGTTTTTGCTTATCGCAGAATGCCATTTGGATTGTGTAATGCCCCAGCTACCTTCCAAAGGTGCATGATGGGGATATTTTCAGAGTATATCGAGTCGATCATGGAAGTATTTATGGATGATTTCAGCGTCTAGGGAAGTGATTTTGATACGTGTTTGACTAACCTTGATAAAGTTTTGCAGAAGTGTATCGAGGTTAACTTGGTTCTAAACTGAGAAAAGTGTCATTTCATGGTCAACGAGGGAGTTGTCTTAGGGCATTTAGTTTATGATAAGGGCATCCAAGTTGATTAGGCAAAAGTGCAATTGGTAGAGCAATTACCACCTCCCGTAAATGTTAAGGGAGTTAGAAGTTTTCTTGCCCATGCCGGCTTTTATCGCCGGTTTATTAAAAACTTCTCAAATATTGCTAAACCACTTATACAATTATTGCTCAAGGATGCCCCATTCAATTTTACTGATGAATGTCTTTCTGATTTTGATAGGTTGAAGCGAGCCTTGATTACAGCACCAATTTTTCAAGCTCCAGATTGGGAACTTCCGTTCGAAATCATGTGTGATGCTAGCGATTTCGCAATTGGCGCGGTACTAGGTCAAAGAAAAGACAAGGGTTTGAGTGCAATTTACTATGCGAGCCGGACATTAGATGAGGCTCAAGTGAAATATGCCACCACATAAAAAGAATTGCTAGCTGTGGTATATGCGCTAGAGAAGTTTTGATCTTACTTGTTAGGTTCGAAAGTTATTATTTATACTGACCATGCAACACTGAAGTACCTTCTTGCTAAGAAGGAATCCAAGCCAAGACTGTTGCGGTGGATACTCCTACTCCAGGAGTTTGATTTGGAGATTCGAGATAAGAAGGGAGCTGAGAATTTGGCTGCCGATCACTTATCCCGCATACCATCGCAGGAAGAGGGAGATTATTTACCTATTAATGATTCTTTTCCTGACGATATTCTGATGGCTATTACGACTAATAAAAATCCGTGGTATGCTGATTATGCTAATTTTATTGTAGGTAATCTATTGCCTCCTGACTTGTCTTTTCAGCAAAGGAAGCGTTTCCTCCACGGCGTGAGGCAGTACTTTTGGGACGATCCTTATTTATTTAAGGAATGCGCGGACGGTCTTTATCGACGGTGTATACCGCAATGGGAGACCAAAGCAATCCTAGAAGCATGCCATTCTTCATCTTATGGTGGTCACCACGGTCCGTCTCGAACCGTGGCTAAGGTACTTCAATCTGGTTTTTATTGGCCCTCTATGTTTAAAGACGCTAAGGACTTTGTGGTAGCTTGTGATGCATGTCAGCGAACAGGAAATATATCTAACCGGCATGAGATGCCTCAAGTAGGAATACTAGAGGTCGAGGTTTTTGATGTCTGGGGCATTGACTACCAAGGCCTATTCCCGTCTAGCAAAGGTAATAGATATATATTAGTCGCTGTTGATTATGTATCCAAGTGGGTAGAGGTTGTTGCCTCGATCCATTGTGATGCTAAGACTGTCATCCAACTGTTTAAAAAGGTAATTTTTCCTCGCTTTGGTGTCCCTCGGGTTGTCATTAGCGATGAAGGTATGCATTTTAAAGAAAAACAACTTTGTGCTTTATTGTCTAAATATGGTGTTGCACACCATCGTGGTTTGGGATACCACCCTCAAACTAGTGATCAAGCAGAGGTTTCCAATCGGGAAATCAAAGAAAGTTTAGCAAAAGTTGTCTCTAAATCTCGAAAAGATTGGAGTATGAAACTGGATGATACCTTATGGGCTTATAGAACTGCATTTAAGACACCAATTGGCACTTCACCATATCGATTGGTCTATGGTAAGTCTTGTCATTTACCTGTAGAATTAGAGCATTAGGCTTGGTGGGCCATTCATGAATTGAATTTTGACAACAAACTTTGTGGTGAGAAACGTTTGTTGCAAATAGATGAGCTGGAAGAGTTCCGGATGAATGCCTATGAAAGCTCCCGAATATACAAAGAGAAGACAAGGCAGTGGCATGATATAAGGCTTATACCGCGAGAGTTCAAAGTTGGTGAGAAAGTATTGCTATTCAATTCCCGACTCCGCCTTTTTTCTAGTAAACTGAAGTCCATGTGGTCTGGCCCCTATACGGTAACTTCTGTTTCTAAGTTTGGGTCAGTTGAGTTAGAAAACTCCGAAGGCAAGCGGTTTAAGGTAAATGGTCACCAAGTAAAGCATTACTATGGAACCACAGATTCTATTGGAATGATCGAAGTACTATACTTTGACCATATTGATGAACTAGCCAAGTGAGGTAACAAGGTCGAGCGGGACCTCATAAACCAGCGCTTACCGGAAGGCAACCCGGACTGTATTAAGCTTGTAAGTTAGAACTATTTGCTATCAGTTTAGTTTAGTTTAGCTTTGTGAGTTGAATTACTTTTAGTTATTAACTTAGCATATTAGTACTTGTTATTAGTTTCGTTTGAGTATTAAGTGAGAATGAGGGACTAACTTTTCGCTGAAAAGGTGCATTATAGGAGATCGTGTCTAGCAATTTCGCAAAACGAAGAAAGATGAGCAGCGCTTTCATCAGGAAAGTCGATCGACTGATTTATTTAGTCGATCGACTAATGTTGCTGAAATAGGGATTTTTGCGAGATTAAGTCGATCGACTGATTTAATTAGTCGATCGACTAATGTTGCTGAAACAGGGACTTTTGCGAGATTAAGTCGATCGACTGATTTAATTAGTCGATCGACTAATGTTGCTGAAACAAGGATTTTTGCTAGATTTAGTCGATCAACTAAATATAACGGTCGATCGACTAAATCAAAGCCAAACAAAAAAAAAATTCCGCTGCAACTTAAATCTCTCAATTTCTTCCTTCTTCCCTATTCTTCCTGTTTCGACTGCTAGACTCAACTTCCTCCCTCTTTCTTTCACTTAATCACTCTCATCTTTTAGATCTATCCATTCCTAACTCTCACAAGTAATTTTTATTGCTTTAATTCCTTTCAATCATTCACTAATACTACTTTCCAATAATTTAATTGAAAAAAAATTAGGGTTTGAGTTTTTAATTGATTTGGGGATTTCTTGAAAAATTAAATTCACCAACAATCAAACTTTACTTGTGATAGGTGAACTATGGAAGGAGGCAAGCGACAGAGGGTGACCACCGGACAAAATTCCAGGCGCCAGACAGAAGGTCCGCCGCCACATGCCGACACGAGTATGTCAGGCAGCGACGGAGCTCCAGTTGACCCGAGTACCGCAATGATACAACACGAACCTTTAGATAGTCTACCTGACTATCCGGAGGTAATCTTTGAATCCCAAACTCAAAAGAATCGGTTTGAATCACTCTCGCACAATCCTATTGTTCCCTCGCGTTTTCTTAATCGCGACACGCTAGTGGCTATAGGTCTTTACCGTAGTGTTATCGGAATTTTGAATGGTACGGGAATGTCGGGTTTAATTCAAATGAAAGAATACACTTACCAATCCCCTACACTTGAGTTTTTCAGCAGTTTCTTTTTCTCTTTTACTGATTTTAAGGCAAATGCGAATGCCACTTGCATCCGTTTTCGCCTTTTTAATCAGCAGTTTACCTTTTCCATACCCGAGTTTGGTGCTCTACTTGGTCTACATAGAGAGGGGGATTTCAATCCCCCTAGGAAATTGATTCAGCCACTGTGGGCTACCCTTTCCGACCACCATAATGGTAGGAAGCGAAGCTCGTTTGTGCATCATCCGGCTGTACGTTATTGGCTTCGCTTAATTGCAAGCACGATTTTTGGACGAAAATAAGCCAATAACGTAAACTTGGATGAGCTTCATTTCTTAGGTGGCTATCTGAATATCGATAGTGGTCGCCCGTTTTTGCTAAATATAGCCTATCTCGTCGCTCAGCACTTTGTTAATATTGCAGACGAGATTTTGACCTCAATCTACTGTGTGTGTGTGGGGGGGGGGGGGGGGGGGGGGTCACTCATCGCTAAACAGTTGCTTCCTGGGTGGTCACTCATCGCTAAACAGTTGCTTCCTGATTTCCCCAGGGGTATGTTACCCATTAGTCATGAGGACCAATTTCTAGACAACGCTTGTGTGCTTGATAGGATTTTCATGTGTCACATAAATTGGCTCTTAGATGACGGGACGTGGAAGATCTCCACGTCCACCTTAGTGACTCTTTACCTCCTTTGACCCCTCTTCCTTTTGTCGCACGAAAGGCATCTCGACCACCTGTCCCCCCGTACCTTTTACCTTACACTCTGCCTAGGAGGGCCGCTTGTCGTAGTCAAGAACGAGAGATGGGGCAGGCATCTACACCTGCTCCTACTGGACCTTCTTCGGGGTTTTTGACCCATTTTTTACCTCCACCCCCTTTTGTGCCCCCTTTGGTCAATGACCAAGGGGCACGTGACCGTATGCTACTTGATTTAGGTAGCATGATTGCGCAGATGCAGATGAACCGGGCCTTGGTTGGGTTCCCTATCTATGAGTCCTACATTCGTAGTGGCCGAGTACCACATGATAGGACCCACCCTTCTTACTACCGCTATCCGGTGGGTGGCTATCCCGACGGAGCAGCCATGGAGGCGTGTGGTAGTGACGAGGACGCTCAGGCTGAGTCGGAGGAGGAGGAGAGCGATGGTTAGTGGAGCTTGCTACGACCTCCCTTGTTGTCTGCTGGTTTGGGGAGGTCATCTTTGTATATAATTGTAAGTTTCTTTATCATATTTTACTCCCGCATGTATTTATCTCATCTTGCACCCCTTTCCCTTACTTGTTGCTGCTGCTGATGATTGTTTGCTGAACACAATGAGGACATTGTGTGATTTGGTTTGGGTAGGGTATGCATCTGTCTTAGTTTGCATCCATTTGCATTTCATTGCAATTCATTGCATTTCATTGCATTTCGGTTTACATTTTTATTGCATTTATGCATGCATTGTTTTTTTAATTCAAAAGAAAAAAAAATTGAAAAATCATAAAAATACAAAAACATGTTTATTTATGCATTTAGGTCGAGTCGGAACGATTGATAACAATGATGAAACCGCTTTTATGCTTTTATAGTCTAAGCCTTGCATTGTTAATGCCGTCATGCACAATCATTTGCACAATCTACGAGTTTTTGATTAAATTTTGCTGAACGAATAGACTTGACTTGATATCGGCAGCCTACTTAAACACTCTAAGGACTTAGAGCCTCCATAAACTGATGACATCATTATCAATTTCATCTAGGATGTGAGTAAGACTCCTTATAAGGCATGTAACATTAATTTGCATAAGCATGACATCTACCTCTTTGTGCCTGTATGCATTCAGGTTGTGGAAGGTGACACATGTGGAGAGGCAAACCCTTCTTTCTCATATTTTACCCTTAAACTTCACTAGCCAAATTAATCTATTTTGACGTAATTTTTAACTACAATCCAAAATTAGTCTACCTTAGTCAAGCTAGTTTAATTGTTTGTATTGGGTATGTATTTGATCGTTAGTTTGGTATTTCAGCTTTGCAATGAGAAGAGGGTTGCTAATTTGAGAATGAAGATGAAAAAAAAAGAATGAAAAAGAAAGAAAAAAAAAACAACACTCCGAAAAAAGCAATAACATGAAATAAAAGAGTTGTTGAGTGTTGAAAAAGAAGAGAAAGAGGAATGTTTATACTCTCATGCTTGTCCTTATACATTTTTGGGGAGTCGTGTTGTGTGAATTGAGTTATGCCAAATTTGGCATCGATCTTAATTTTAAATTGGGTTTATCAGGTGGATGAGTGTACTAATTGGTTACGGTTGTACTAGCTTGGCTTTACCTCCACATATCCAACATTTCTTTTACCCCTTTTTACCCAATTACCTCACAACACACTATATGTAAGTCCTCGGCATGTGTCTTGGTCCAGGTTGGTTGGAATGCATATGTACGGTCGATAGAGGTGATAAGTGAATATTTGTATGGATTTAACCCCCATTGTAGCTCGGTTTTGTATGTCATTTGTGCTTTGTTAAGCCACTTTATGAGCTAATATCGTCTTCTAGGCGAATTCCTGTGTTCTAACCTGTTTTGTAGGGAAAGTGACGTTTCTACGCCCTTTTTCTATATTCCCGAGCATTTGCCTAGAACCCGACGATTTGAAGAAGCAAGCTAAAGGCATTTCAAGAAGGTTCACTAATTCGAAAGAGAGAAGAAGCAAGGACGGTTTCGTAGTTGTCGGAAGATCAATCAATTAGGAGGAAGAATTCATTGCTTTACATCATATCCAAGCAACAAACCCGATTGTAGAAGTCAAGGGGGATGTTGGAAGTCAAGTCAAAGCAAAGGAAGATGAAGCGTTAGTTAATTGCTTCCAGAAGACGACTTACCCGATCGGGTAAGTGTGTACCCGATCGGGTATGTATGCTGCTTCGTGCATTGCGGCTCCTTCATCCTATTTTTGACCTATGTGTTTAATGCCCGACCTCTTCTCCACGAAACCCTAATACTATAAATAGATGCTCTAGCCCCTCATATCAATCCACCCATCTTTTTATACTTCTCTTCTCTTCTCTTCATATACTTCTGTTTAGATTAGGAGGAGGGGGAACTAGCCTCCCTTCTCTCATTTTCTTCTTCTTTAGTTTTTAGTTCTTAGTTTTATTCTGTCCCCTAGTTTAGATTAATAAGGATTTCATCCTTGTAATCTCCTTTGTGTGATTCAAGCGTTGCAATTCAAGGATCGTTTATTATATGCAAGGATTTTCTATTATTGTTATCATTGTCGTCATATAGGTATTTCTGTTTTATCCCTTGTTTAATGTTCTTATTGTTTTCCATTTGATTGTTATTCGCTTTACATATTGTCTTAGATTCATTTTAGTACCGTTATAATCGTTGTTTCATTTCCTAGATTATCAATTAGCGTCGTTATTATCGCCATATAAAAAGTCAAAACCAAATAAACATGTCTATCCTAGTTTTCATTGTTAATATCATTTTAGACATAGATATCATCATGAGTGAGTAGTCATCCTTTCTAGGGTGTAGGGTAGCCATGTAGATTGATTAAAAGATGTTAATTGGATAAAGAAATTGTGCCTTTAAAACATTGTGTCTATGCATGTTTGGATTGTAACGATAGTTAACGATTTTTAGCTAAAATCATTGACTAGTATGGAATTCTTTTCCAAGGTAGATATACAGGAATTGAATAGACAAAGCGTGACATGGTAGATTAAGACCTAGTAAATCGCACTAAAAGCCTGCTAGACCATCTGATCTATGATTGTAATGAACACACCATTCTTACGAACGCTCAATGAATTATTTGCATATCCTAAATCCAATTTCATCAATATATCAATCTACATGTGTGAACCTACTTCCCTAGATGCTTTTCATTACTTGCTTTACTATTTTTATTTTGTTTTTATTTATGCTTTATATTAGTTTAGATATCAAAAATCTCAAAACCCAGATAATCATTAGATAGAACTCAATTGCGAGACAATTCACATTCCATAGGAAACACCATCTCCCTGAGGATCGACCCCTACTTCCCTAATTACATTAATTTGTTATTAGCCTAGTCTGGGTAATTTATCTTTGTATTGGGCTTGCGACAGGCCCGATCAAATTTTGGCGCCGTTGCCGGGGAGCACGGTTTAGTTATCCTTTTCTTGTGATTTTTATCGCAATTAGTTTTATCTAGTCTTTAGGAATCCAAATTCCTTTAGACCTCTCTTGATTTTTCATCTTAGCGTTTCAATCTTATGCCCAGATCTTCTAGACTGGGGACCTCTAATTCTTTAGACCCCGAACTAGAAAGAACTCTGCGTAGGATACGAAAGCTATTCAACGAAATCTCAAAAGCTTCTGATACTTCAAGTTTAGACCGTATTCGTGAGAAATACTCGGATATTCAATCTAATCTTGCAGGAGAAGAAGATTCATTCTCATCTCTATTCACAAAAACCACTCAATCTTCATTCCATCTTCACCTTCACATTAGGAAATGGTTCGATTTTGCGACCATTCCAAACCTACCGCAGAAACACTTCCAAGGGGTATTACTACACCCCAAATCGAAGCCCAAAACTTTGAAATCAAACCATCCTTCATTAACCTTATAGAAAGAAGCCAATTTAGTGGCAATGCCGCAGAAGATCCCAACCTTCACATCCAAAACTTCTGTGACTATTGCTCCACTATTAGACAAAATGGAGTCACCCAAGAGCAAATTAGAGAGATGCTCTTCTCATTTTCTTTGAAGGGTAAGGCAACGTTGTGGATTCATAGCCTTGATAAGGTTACTTTAGGTATCACCGATTGGGAGAGCTTAGCTCTTGCCTTCTACCAAAAGTACTTCCCCCCAGAGAAGACCGCTTTGTTGAGAAGTCAAATCACTGGTTTCCAACAAGGAGATGATGAGAGCCTATATGAAGCTTGGGAGAGGTACAAGGACTTACAAAGAGAATGCCCTCATCATGGGTTAGATTCATGGCTCCTTGCCATCACATTCTATAATGGGTGTTATATAGAGTCCCGTCGAATCCTGGATTCTGCTAACAATGGAAGATTTGATCAAATCAATGTTGAAAATGCTCACAATACCATTGAATCCATGGCAATTCACGATTCTCAATATAGAAATTTCCGCTCCATACCATCGAAATCTAAGCAAGAAGACCCCGCTTTAACACTTTTACAAGCCCAAGTAGCCCTTCTCACACAAAAGCTAGGACAACTCCAATCCTTTACATTTCAACAGAGTGACAATGGTGTAAGTAAACTTGAAGCCATAATGCTGCAATTAGCTCAAAGGCAAGACACCATGATAGCTCAATTCCAAGAGAGCGATCAAGCTAAGGATGCCGCCATCAAATTGTTGGAAGCTAAAATTTCCCAATTTACCTCTTCTAATACCCACCAAGAGCACGGGCAGCTACCTTCCCAATGTTACCAACCTCACGAAACTGTAAATGCCATTTCCTCGAGAAGTGGTAAGCATAATGACGAGCCCGTGGTTGTTAATGTTGAAGCGAAGGTGCCCATGTCAAAAGGGAAAGAGCCCGAGATTCCTATTGAGATCAAGGTCCCATTTCCCGAAAGATTAGCAAAGCACAAGGAGGAGGCAAAGTATGGTAAATTCCTTGACGTCGTTAAAAACTTAAAGGTAACAGTCCCTTTCCTTGAATTGCTTTCCGAAGTTCCTTCTTACTCCAAGTTTATGAAGGAAGGCCTCAACAAGAAGAGATCCTTCAATGAGACTAAGACCATAGCTTTCACTGAAGAGTGTAGTGCACTCTTGCAAAATAAGTCTCCACCAAAACTCAAGGATCCTGGTAGTTATTCCATCCCTTGCACTATAGGCACATACACCATTGATAAGGCCCTTTGCGACCTAGGTGCTAGTGCAAGTGTCATGCCCTTTTCTATTTTTGAAAAACTTAACATGGGTGCTTTGAAATGCACTAATATTACTTTGCAAATGGCGGACCGTTCTCTAAAACAACCTATGGGTGTTTTAGAAGATGTGCCCGTCAAAGTTGGTAAGTTTTTCATTCCCGTTGACTTTCTAGTACTTGACATGACCGAAGACTCTCAAATCCCAATCATTTTGGGAAGACCCTTTTTCACACCACTGGTGCAGTTTTCGATGTCAAGAATGGGAAGTTGACATTAGAGATAGGAGATGACAAGGTGTCCTTTAGTAAAAATGCCACCGTTAGGAGTACTGTGGTAGAAGAACCTTGTTATGTGCTTAATGTTGATGACTCTTCTGTTGTTTCTTCTATGCCTCGATCCTTACTGACGGATCCGGTGGAGGCACAGGTTAGTGTTGATTCTCTTGCAGGTGATCATACTAAAAGCACTACTGCTAAAAGTGCTAGAAGGGGCTATTCTCGGAAAAGCTTAACATGGATGGAGAATGTAAAGCAGGCTATGATGACAAGCTTGGATGATAGTGAGCTTAAAGATAAAGGATGATTTCAAAGAAAGAAATGGAGTCTAGCAAGACTTTTTAAATTGCGCTTCTCGGGAGGCAACCCGTGTTCCTTTTCCTTTTTGCATTTTTCTTTTTGTATTCCCTTTTTCATTGTTAGGATTTATTTTGCAGATGAAAGAGTTTTTGAAGAATCTATAAAGACCTTCCTTGTCAAGTCCAAAAGACTAGCTTGGGGGAGTCCGCGCTGATTAGTAAGCTTCACTCTTCTTTCATTTTTCCTTTTTCCCATTAAGCATCTCATTGCATATTTTGTCTTTATGCTCACATTGAGGACAATGTGATGTTTAGCTTGGGGGAGGGATTGCATTTTCCCATTTTGCATTTTAGTTTTGAATAAAAGAAAGAGAATATTTTTGAGAAAATTTAAAAAATTTTGAACACAATTGAATGTTTTTCATGCTTTGCTTGCTTGTTTACTATGCTATCATGTTACATTCCCCAAACTTAGAGCTTTCAAAAGATAATGATTCAATATTCATTGAATTATGCATACATGGGGAAGTTTTGTACACAGTAGGCATGGAATGAAACTATAGATGAGTACGCTTGATCTTGACATTTGGCAAGTTACATATATTGTAAGGTAGAACCTCCTTAGGCTGGTACATCTATACCCAGTCTCATCTAGGTGTGTGTAGTTCTCCTTGTGATGTGGGTCATGTCAAAACGCATAAGTATGGTTCTCATTTCATTTCTATAAGCATTGCATTCATGATTCACTAAGATTTGAAGCCTTTTTCACTTTGAATTACCCCTCAAAATAAGCCCCTTCATACAAATGCTTCACAAAAATAATAGCTACATATAAAAACTGCCTACCTTTTGAGCTAGTAGCTAGACCATGGTGTATGGGTGCTCTTTTGAGAAGATTTGTTCTTATCTGTCAAAGTGAATTTGGAGAACGAAATTGTTCAAAAAGTGATGTTATGTTCAAAAGGAAAAAAATGAAACAGAAAAAAAAAAGAAAAAAATGAATAGGAACAGAAAGAAAAAAGAGAAAAGAAAATCGAAAAAGAAAGAAAAGAGAAATAATAAAAGAAGTTGTGAGTATCTCCTCGAAATGTCAAGTCAGTTGTCAGAAGGAGTTTACCCTTGTGTTTCGTGTGTAATAAGGGAAATTAACCGAAAGTTTGGTTTGAGTATTCATTGGTCAGTTGCTAGCTCATTCTAACCTTCACATGACCATAACTGTTTGTCCACCTTTCACCCATTTCCCAAAGCCTTCTGCATTAATTTTTCGGCTTCTTTTCTATGTGCATTGTGATCTTTGACTTGTGTTTTGAATTGTTTACCATATTAGACTGCGGACACATTTTCATAAGTCGTAGATAGGTGAGTGTCTCAAACATTTACACATAAAGAAATCACCTTTTACATACATTGAGTGTTTGAGTGTACCGTGAGAGTCCATTTGTGAAAAGATCATGCAAGAGCCGAAATTCTATAGTGAAATTCTTTGTGCTACGCCGTTATTTTAATCTCAGCCATGTTTATGTATCATTCTTGCCCACGTTGTTTTTGGGTTATGATTCATTATGTTTTCAAAGCTTTATGTTGACATTTGTTTCTTGATGGTGTAGTAGCCAATGCTTGCAACCTTGTCCCTGTATTGTTTGTTATATTTGCTTGAGTACAAGCAAAGGTTTAGCTTGGGGGAGTTTGATAAGTGAATATTTGTATGGTTTTAACCCCCATTGTAGCTCGGTTTTGTATGTCATTTGTGCTTTGTTAAGCCACTTTATGAGCTAATATCGTCTTCTAGGCGAATTCCTGTGTTCTAACCTGTTTTGTAGGGAAAGTGACGTTTCTACGCCCTTTTTCTATATTCCTGAGCATTTGCCTAGAACCCGACGATTTGAAGAAGCAAACTGACCAAGTGAAAGGCATTTCAAGAAGGTTCACTAATTCGAAAGAGAAAAGAAGCAAGGACGGTTTCGTAGTTGTCGGAAGATCAACCAATTAGGAGGAAGAATTCATCGCTTTACATCATATCCAAACAATAAACCCGATTGTAGAAGTCAAGGGGGATGTTGGAAGTCAAGTCAAAGCAAAGGAAGATGAAGCGTTAGTCAATTTCTTCCAGAAGACGACTTACCCGATCGGGTAAGTGTGTACCCGATCGGGTATGTGTGCTGCTTCGTGCATTGCGGCTCCTTCATCCTATTTTTGACCTATGTGTTTAATGTCCGACCTCTTCTCCACGAAACCCTAATACTATAAATACATGCTCTAGCCCTCATATCATATCATCCATCTTTTTATACTTCTCTTCTCTTCTCTTCATATACTTCTCTTTAGATTAGGAGGAGGGGGAACTAGCCTCCCTTCTCTCATTTTCTTCTTCTTTAGTCTTTAGTTCTTAGTTTTATTTCTGTCCCTTAGTTTAGATTAATAAGGATTTCATCCTTGTAATCTCCTTTGTGTGATTCAAGCGTTGCAATTCAAGGATCGTTTATTATATGCAAGGATTTTCTATTATTGTTATCATTGTCGTCATATAGGTATTTCTGTTTTATCCCTTGTTTAATGTTCTTACTGTTTTCCATTTGATTGTTATTCGCTTTACATATTGTCTTAGATTCATTTTAGTACCGTTATAATCGTTGTTTCATTTCCTAGATTATCAATTAGCGTCGTTATTATCGCCATATAAAGAGTCAAAAATCAAATAAACATGTATATCCTAGTTTTCATTGTTAATATCATTTTAGACATAGATATCATCATGAGTGAGTAGTCATCCTTTCTAGGGTGTAGGGTAGCCATGTTAGATTGATTAAAAGATGTTAATTGGATAAAGGAATTGTGCCTTTAAAACATTGTGTCTATGCATGTTTGGATTGTAACGATAGTTAACGATTTTTAGCTAAAATCATTGACTAGTATGGAATTCTTTTCCAAGGTAGACATACGAGAATTGAATAGACAAAGCATGATATGGTAGATTAAGACCTAGTAAATCGCACTAAAAGCCTGCTAGACCATCTGATCTATGATTGTAATGAACACACCATTCTTACGAACGCTTAATGAATTATTTGCATATCCTAAATCCAATTTCATCAATATATCAATCTACATGTGTGAACCTACTTCCCTAGATGCTTTTCATTACTTGCTTTACTATTTTTATTTTGTTTTTATTTATGCTTTATATTAGTTTAGATATCAAAAATCTCAAAACCCAGATAATCATTAGATAGAACTCAATTGCGAGACAATTCACATTCCATAGGAAACACCATCTCCCTGAGGATCGACCCTACTTCCCTAATTACATTAACTTGTTATTAGCCTAGTCTGAGTAATTTATCTTTGTATTGGGCTTGCGACAGGCCCGATCAAATTTTGGCGCCGTTGCCGGGGAGCACGGTTTAGTTATCCTTTTCTTGTGATTTTTATCGCAATTAGTTTTATCTAGTCTTTAGGAATCCAAATTCCTTTAGACCTCTCTTGATTTTTCATCTTAGCGTTTCAATCTTATGCCCAGATCTTCTAGACTGGGGACCTCTAATTCTTTAGACCCCGAACTAGAAAGAACTCTGCGTAGGATACGAAAGCTATTCAACGAAATCTCAAAAGCTTCTGATACTTCAAGTTTAGACCGTATTCGTGAGAAATACTCGGATATTCAATCTAATCTTGCAGGAGAAGAAGATTCATTCTCATCTCTATTCACAAAAACCACTCAATCTTCATTCCATCTTCACCTTCACATTAGGAAATGGTTCGATTTTGCGACCATTCCAAACCTACCGCAGAAACACTTCCAAGGGGTATTACTACACCCCAAATCGAAGCCCAAAACTTTGAAATCAAACCATCCTTCATTAACCTTATAGAAAGAAGCCAATTTAGTGGCAATGCCGCAGAAGATCCCAACCTTCACATCCAAAACATATGTGACTATTGCTCCACTATTAGACAAAATGGAGTCACCCAGGAGCAAATTAGAGAGATGCTCTTCTCATTTTCTTTGAAGGGTAAGGCAAAGTTGTGGATTCATAGCCTTGATAAGGTTACTTTAGGTATCACCAATTGGGAGAGCTTAGCTCTTGCCTTCTACCAAAAGTACTTTCCCCCGGAAAAGACCGCTTTGTTGAGAAGTCAAATCACTGGTTTCCAACAAGGGGATGATGAGAGCCTATATGAAGCTTGGGAGAGGTACAAGGACTTACAAAGAGAATGTCCTCATCATGGGTTAGATTCATGGCTCCTTGCCATCACATTCTATAATGGGTGTTATATAGAGTCCCGTCGAATCCTGGATTCTGCTAACAATGGAAGATTTGATCAAATCAATGTTGAAAATGCTCACAATACCATTGAATCCATGGCAATTCACGATTCTCAATATAGAAATTCCCGCTCCATACCATCGAAATCTAAGCAAGAAGACCCCGCTTTAACACTTTTACAAGCCCAAGTAGCCCTTCTCACACAAAAGCTAGAACAACTCCAATCCTTTACATTTCAACAGAGTGACAATGGTGTAAGTAAACTTGAAGCCATAATGCTGCAATTAGCTCAAAGGCAAGACACCATGATAGCTCAATTCCAAGAGAGCGATCAAGCTAAGGATGCCGCCATCAAATTGTTGGAAGCTAAAATTTCCCAATTTACCTCTTCTAATACCCACCAAGAGCACGGGCAGCTACCTTCCCAATGTTACCAACCTCACGAAACTGTAAATGCCATTTCCTCGAGAAGTGGTAAGCATAATGACGAGCCCGTGGTTGTTAATGTTGAAGCTAAGGTGCCCATGTCAAAAGGGAAAGAGCCCGAGATTCCTATTGAGATCAAGGTCCCATTTCCCGAAAGATTAGCAAAGCACAAGGAGGAGGCAAAGTATGGTAAATTCCTTGACGTCGTTAAAAACTTAAAGGTAACAGTCCCTTTCCTTGAATTGCTTTCCGAAGTTCCTTCTTACTCCAAGTTTATGAAGGAAGTCCTCAACAAGAAGAGATCCTTCAATGAGACTAAGACCATAGCTTTCACTGAAGAGTGTAGTGCACTCTTGCAAAATAAGTCTCCACCAAAACTCAAGGACCCTGGTAGTTATTCCATCCCTTGCACTATAGGCACATACACCATTGATAAGGCCCTTTGCGACCTAGGTGCTAGTGTAAGTGTCATGCCCTTTTCTATGTTTGAAAAACTTAACATGGGTGCTTTGAAATGCACTAATATTACTTTGCAAATGGCGGACCGTTCTCTAAAACAACCTATGGGTGTTTTAGAAGATGTGCCCGTCAAAGTTGGTAAGTTTTTCATTCCCGTTGACTTTCTAGTACTTGACATGGCCGAGGACTCTCAAATCCCAATCATTTTGGGAAGACCCTTTTTGCACACCACTGGTGCAGTTTTTGATGTCAAGAATGGGAAGTTGACATTAGAGATAGGAGATGACAAGGTGACCTTTAGTAAAAATTCAACCGTTAAGGGTCCCGTATTAAAAGAACCTTGTTATGTGCTTAATGTTGATGACTCTTCTGTTGTTTCTTCTATGCCTCGATCCTTACTGACGGATCCATTGGAGGGACATGTTAGTGTTGATTCTTTTGCAGGTGAGCATACTAAAAGCACTACTGCTAAAAGTGCTAGAAGGGGCTATTCTCGGAAAAGTTTGGCTTGGATGGAGAATGTAAAGAACGTTATGATGATGAGTTTGGATGATAGTGAGCTTAAAGATAAAGGATGATTTCAAAGAAAGAATTGGAGTCTAGCAAGACTTTTAAATTGCGCTTCTCGGGAGGCAACCCGTGTTCCTTTTCTTTTTGCATTTTTATTTTTATTCCTTTTTTCGTTGTTGGGATTTATTTTGCAGATGAAAGAGTTTTTGAAGAAAACCTATAAAGGCCTTCCTTGTCAAGTCCAAAAGACTAGCTTGGGGGAGTCCGCGCTGACTAGTAAGCTTCACTCTTCTTTCATTTTTCCTTTTTCCCATTAAGCATCTCATTGCATATTTTGTCTTTGTGCTCACATTGAGGACAATGTGATGTTTAGCTTGGGGGAGGGATTGCATTTTCCCATTTTGCATTTTAGTTGATCATTTTTCAAATTTTGAATAAAAGAAAGAGAAGATTTTTGAGAAAATTTAAAAATTTTGAACACAATTGAATGCTTTTCATGCTTTGCTTGCTTGTTTACTATGCTATCATGTTACATTTCCCAAACTTAGAGCTTTCAAAAGATAATGATTCAATATTCATTGAATTGTGCATACATGGGGAAGTCTTGTACACAGTAGGCATGGAATGAATCTATAGATGAGTACGCTTGATCTTGACATTTGGCAAGTTACATATATTGTAAGGTAGAACCTCCTTAGACTGGTACATCCATACCCAGTCTCATCTAGGTGTGTGTAGTTCTCCTTGTGATGTGTGTCATGTCAAAACGCATAAGTATGGTTCTCATTTCATTCCTATAAGCATTGCATTCATGATTCACTAAGATTTGAAGCCTTTTTCACTTTAATTTGCCCCTCAAAATAAGCCCCTTCATACAAATGCTTCACAAAATAATAGCTACATATAAAAACTGCCTACCTTTTGAGCTAGTAGCTAGACCATGGTGTATGGGTGCTCTTTTGAGAAGATTTGTTCTTATCTGTCAAAGTGAATTTGGAGAACGAAATTGTTCAAAAAGTGATGTTATGTTCAAAAGGAAAAAAATGAAACAGAAAAAAAAAAGAAAAAAATGAATAGGAACAGAAAGAAAAAAGAGAAAAGAAAATCGAAAAAGAAAGAAAAGAGAAATAATAAAAGAAGTTGTGAGTATCTCCTCGAAATGTCAAGTCAGTTGTCAGAAGGAGTTTACCCTTGTGTTTCGTGTGTAATAAGGGAAATTAACCGAAAGTTTGGTTTGAGTATTCATTGGTCAGTTGCTAGCTCATTCTAACCTTCACATGACCATAACTGTTTGTCCACCTTTCACCCATTTCCCAAAGCCTTCTGCATTACTTTTTCGGCTTCTTTTCTATGTGCATTGTGATCTTTGACTTGTGTTTTGAATTGTTTACCATATTAGACTGCGGACACATTTTCATAAGTCGTAGATAGGTGAGTGTCTCAAACATTTACACATAAAGAAATCACCTTTTTACATACATTGAGTGTTCGAGTGTGCCGTGAGAGTCCATTTGTCAAAAGATCATGCAAGAGCCGAAATTCTATAGTGAAATTCTTTGTGCTACGCCGTTATGTAAATCTCAGCCATGTTTATGTATCATTCTTGCCCACGTTGTTTTTTGGGTTATGATTCATTATGTTTCCAAAGCTTTACGTTGAGATTTGTTTCTTGATGGTGTAGTAGCCAATGCTTGCAACCTTGTCCTGGTATTGTTTGTTATATTTGCTTGAGGACAAGCAAAGGTTTAGCTTGGGGGAGTTTGATAAGTGAATATTTGTATGGTTTTAACCCCCATTGTAGCTCGGTTTTGTATGTCATTTGTGCTTTGTTAAGCCACTTTATGAGCTAATATCGTCTTCTAGGCGAATTCCTGTGTTCTAACCTGTTTTGTAGGGAAAGTGACGTTTCTACGCCCTTTTTCTATATTCCCGAGCATTTGCCTAGAACCCGACGATTTGAAGAAGCAAGCTTGACCAAGTGAAAGGCATTTCAAGAAGGTTCACTAATTCGAAAGAGAAAAGAAGCAAGGACGGTTTCGTAGTTGTCGGAAGATCAATCAATTAGGAGGAAGAATTCATCGCTTTACATCATATCCAAGCAACAAACCCGATTGTAGAAGTCAAGGGGGATGTTGGAAGTCAAGTCAAAGCAAAGGAAGATGAAGCGTTAGTCAATTGCTTCCAGAAGACGACTTACCCGATCGGGTAAGTGTGTACCCGATCGGGTATGTGTGCTGCTTCGTGCATTGCGGCTCCTTCATCCTATTTTTGACCTATGTGTTTAATGCCCGACCTCTTCTCCACGAAACCCTAATACTATAAATAGATGCTCTAGCCCTCATATCATATCATCCATCTTTTTATACTTCTCTTCTCTTCTCTTCATATACTTCTCTTTAGATTAGGAGGAGGGGGAACTAGCCTCCCTTCTCTCATTTTCTTCTTCTTTAGTCTTTAGTTCTTAGTTTTATTTCTGTCCCCTAGTTTAGATTAATAAGGATTTCATCCTTGTAATCTCCTTTGTGTGATTCAAGCGTTGCAATTCAAGGATCGTTTATTATATGCAAGGATTTTCTATTATTGTTATCATTGTCGTCATATAGGTATTTCTGTTTTATCCCTTGTTTAATGTTCTTACTGTTTTCCATTTGATTGTTATTCGCTTTACATATTGTCTTAGATTCATTTTATTACCGTTATAATCGTTGTTTCATTTCCTAGATTATCAATTAGCGTCGTTATTATCGCTATACAAAAAGTCAAAACCAAATAAACATGTCTATCCTAGTTTTCATTGTTAATATCATTTTAGACATAGATATCATCATGAGTGAGTAGTCATCCTTTCTAGGGTGTAGGGTAGCCATGTTAGATTGATTAAAAGATGTTAATGGGATAAAGGAATTGTGCCTTTAAAACATTGTGTCTATGCATGTTTGGATTGTAACGATAGTTAACGATTTTTAGCTAAAATCATTTGACTAGTTTGGAATTCTTTTCCAAGGTAGATATACAGGAATTGAATAGACAAAGTGTGACGTAGTGGATTAAGACCTAGTAAATTGCACTAAAAGCCTGCTAGACCATCTGATCTATGATTGTAATGAACACACCCTTCTTACGAACGTTCAATGAATTATTTGCTTATCCTAAATCAAATTTCATCAATATATCAATCTACATGTTCGAACCTACTTCCCTAGATGCTTTTCATTACTTGCTTTACTATTTTTATTTTGTTTTTATTTTGTTTTTATTTATGCTTTATATTAGTTTAGATATCAAAAATCTCAAAACCCAGATAATCATTAGATAGAACTCAATTGCGAGACAATTCACATTCCATAGGAAACACCATCTCCCTGAGGATCGACCCCTACTTCCCTAATTACATTAATTTGTTATTAGCCTAGTCTGGGTAATTTATCTTTGTATTGGGCTTGCGACATGCCCGGTCAAATTTTGGCGCTGCTGCCGGGAAGCACGGCTTAGTTTTCCTTTTCTTGTGATTTTTATCGCAATTAGTTTTATCTAGTCTTTAGGAATCCAATTTCCTTTAGACCTCTCTTGATTTTTCATCTTAGCTTTTCAATCTTATGCCCAGATCTTCTAGACTAGGGACCTCTAATTCTTTAGACCCTGAACTAGAAAGAACTCTGCGTCGGATACGAAAGCTATTCATCGAAATCTCAAAAGCTTCTGATACTTCAAGTTTAGATCGTATTCGTGTGAAATACTCGGATATTCTATCTAATCTTGAAGGAGAAGAAGATCCATTCTCATCTCCATTAACAAAAACCACTCAATCTTCATTCCATCTTCACCTTCACATTCGGGAATGGTTCGACTTTCAGACATTCCAAACCCACCGCAGAAACACTTCCAAGGGGTATTACTACACCCCAAATCGAAGCCCAAAACTTTGAAATCAAACCATCCTTCATTAACCTTATAGAAAGAACCAATTTAGTGGCAATGCCACAGAAGATCCCAACCTTCACATCCAAAACTTCTGTGACTATTGCTCCACTATTAGACAAAATGGAGTCACCCAAGAGCAAATTAGAGAGATGCTCTTCTCATTTTCTTTGAAGGGTAAGGCAAAGTTGTGGATTCATAGCCTTGATAAGGGTAATTTAGTTATCACCGATTGGGAGAGCTTAGCTCTTGCCTTCTACCAAAAGTTCTTTTCCCCAGAGAAGACCACTTTGTTGAGAAGTCAAATCACTGGTTTCCAACAAGGGGATGATGAGAGTCTATATGAAGCCTGGGAGAGGTACAAGGACTTGCAAAGAGAGTGTCCTCATCATGGGTTAGATTCATGGCTCCTTGCCATCACATTCTATAATGGGTGTTATATAGAGTCCCGTCGAATCCTGGATTCTGCTAACAATGGAAGATTTGATCAAATCAATGTTGAAAATGCTCACACTACCATTGAATCCATGGCAATTCACGATTCTCAATATAGAAATTCCCGCTCCATACCATCGAAATCTAAGCAAGAAGACCCCGCTTTAACACTTTTACAAGCCCAAGTAGCCCTTCTCACACAAAAGCTAGAACAACTCCAATCCTTTACATTTCAACAGAGTGACAATGGTGTAAGTATACTTGAAGCCATGATGCTGCAATTGGCTCAAAGGCAAGACACCATAATAGCTCAAATTCAAGAGAGCGATCAAGCCAAGGATGCCGCCATCAAATTGTTGGAAGCTAAAATTTACCAATTTACCTCTTCTAATACCCACCAAGAGCATGGGCAGCTACCTTCCCAATGTTACCAACCTCACGAAACTGTAAATGCCATTTCCTCGAGAAGTGGTAAGCATAATGACGAGCCCGTGGTTGTTAATGTTGAAGCTAAGGTGCCCATGTCAAAAGGGAAAGAGCCCGAGATTCCTATTGAGATCAAGGTCCCATTTCCGGAAAGATTAGCAAAGCACAAGGAGGAGGCAAAGTATCGTAAATTCCTTGACGTCGTTAAAAACTTAAAGGTTACAGTCCCTTTCCTTGAATTGCTTTCCGAAGTTCCTTCTTACTCCAAGTTTATGAAGGAAGTCCTCAACAAGAAGAGATCCTTCAATGAGACAGTGCACTCTTGCAAAATAAGTCTCTACCAAAACTCAAGGACCCTGGTAGTTATTTCATCCCTTGCACTATAGGCACATACACCATTGATAAGGCCCTTTGCGACCTAGGTGCTAGTGCAAGTGTCATGCCCTTTTCTATTTTTGAAAAACTTAACATTGGTGCTTTGAAATGCACTAATATTACTTTGCAAATGGCGGACCGTTCTCTAAAACAACCTATGGGTGTTTTTGAAGATGTGCCCGTCAAGGTTGGTATGTTTTTCATTCCCGTTGACTTTCTAGTACTTGACATTGTCGAAGACTCTCAAATCCCAATCATTTTGGGAAGACCCTTTTTGCACACCACTGGTGCAGTTTTCGATGTCAAGAATGGGAAGTTGACACTAGAGATAGGAGATGACAAGGTGACCTTTAGTAAAAATGCCACCGTTAGGAGTCCTGTGGTAGAAGTACCTTGTTATGTGCTTAATGTTGATGACTCTTCTATTGTTTCTTCTATGCCTCGATCCTTACTGACGGACCCATTGGAGGGACATGTTAGTATTGATTCTTTTGCAGGTGAGCATACTAAAAGCACTACTGCTAAAAGTGCTAGAAGGGGCTATTCTCGGAAAAGTTTGGCTTGGATGGAGAATGTAAAGAACGCTATGATGACGAGCTTGGATGATAGTGAGCTTAAAGATAAAGGATGATTTCAAAGAAAGAAATTGAGTCTAGCAAGACTTTTAAATTGCGCTTCTCGGGAGGCAACCCGTGTTCCTTTTCTTCTTGCATTTTTATTTTTGTATTCCCTTTTTCATTGTTAGGATTTATTTTGCAGATGAAAGAGTTTTTGAAGAATCTATAAAGACCTTCCTTGTCAAGTCCAAAAGACTAGCTTGGGGGAGTCCGCGCTGAGTAGTAAGCTTCATTCTTCTTTCATTTTTCTCTTTTCCCATTAAGCATCTCATTGCATATTTTGTCTTTGTGCTCACATTAAGGACAATGTGATGTTTAGCTTGGGGGAGGGATTGCATTTTCCCATTTTGCATTTTAGTTGATCATTTTTCAAATTTTGAATAAAAAAAGAAAGAGAAGATTTTTAGAGAAATTTTAAAATTTTGAACACATGAATGCTTTTCATGCTTTGCTTGCGTCTTACTATGCGATCATGTTTACATTTCCCAAACTTAGAGCTTTCAAACCATTATGATTCAATATTCATTGAATTATGCATACATGGGGAAGCCTTGTACACAGTAGGCATGGAATGAATCTATAGATGAGTACGCTTGATCTTGACATTTGGCAAATTACATATATTGTAAGGTAGAACCTCCTTAGGCTGGTACATCTATACCCAGTCTCATCTAGGTGTGTGTAGTTCTCCTTGTGATGTGTGTCATGTCAAAACGCATAAGTATGGTTCTCATTTCATTCCTATAAGCGTTGCATTCATGATTCACTAAGATTTGAAGCCTTTTTCACTTTGAATTACACCTCAAAATTAGCCCCTTCATACAAATGCTTCACAAAATAATAGCTACATACAAAAACTGCCTACCTTTTAAGCTAGTAGCTAGACTATGGTGTATGGGTGCTATTTTGAGAAGATTTGTCCTTCATGACAAAGTGAAATTGGGAGAACGAAAATGATCAAAAAGTGATGTTATGTTCAAAAGGAAAAAAATGAAACAGAAAAAAAAAGAAAAAAAATGAATAGAAAAAAAAAGAAAAACGAGAAAAGAAAATCGAAAAAGAAAGAAAAGAGAAATAATAAAAGAAGTTGTGAGTATCTCCTCGAAATGTCAAGTCAGTATTCAGAAGAAGTTTACCCTTGTGTTTCGTGTGTAATAAGGGAAATTGATCGAACGTTTGGATTGAGTATTCATTTATCATTGGTCAGTTGCTAGCTCATTCTAATCTTCACATGACCATAACTATTTGTCCACCTTTCACCCATTTCCCAAAGCTTTCTTCATCTTTTTCGGCTTCTTTTCTATGTGCATTGTGTTCTTTGACTTGTGTTTTGAATTGTTTACCATATTAGATTGCGGACACATTTTCATGAGTCGTAGATAGGTGAGTGTCTCAAACATTTACACATAAAGAAATCACCTTTTACATACATTGAGTGTTCGAGTGTGTCGTGAGAGTCCATTTGTCAAAAGATCATGCAAGAGCCAAAAATCTATAGTGAAATTCTTTGTGCTACGCCGTTATGTAAATCTCAGCCATGTTTATGTATCATTTTTGCCCACGTTGTTTTGGGTTATGATTCATTATGTTTCCAAAGCTTTAAGTTGAGATTTGTTTCTTGATGGTGTAGTAGCCAATGCTTGCAACCTTGTCCTGGTATTGTTTGTTATGTTTGCTTGAGGACAAGCAAAGGTTTAGCTTGGGGGAGTTTGATAAGTGAATATTTGTATGATTTTAACCCCCATTTTAGCTCGGTTTTGTATGTCATTTGTGCTTTGTTAAGCCATTTATGAGCTAATATCGTCTTCTAGGCGAATTCCATATGTTCTAACATGTTTTGTGACAGTAGTTTCTACGCCCTTTTTCTATATTTCGAGCATTTGCCTAGAACCCGACCGATTGAGATGAAGTTGACCGAAGTGAACGGCATGTCAAGAAGGTTCACTAATTCGAAAGAGAGAAGAAGCAAAGAAAGTTTCGTAGTTGTCGGAAGATCAATCAATTAGGCGAAAGAATTCATCGCTTTACATCAAACCCTATCAACAAACCCGACTCAAGAGGTCAAGGGGGATGTTGGAAGTCAAGTCAAAGCAAAGGGAGATGAAGCGTTAGTCAAAAGCTTCCAGAAGACGAAATACCCGATCGGGTTTGTGTGTACCCGATCGGGTTTTTGTGCTGCTTCGAGAAAACGGCGTCTTCTTCCTACTTTTTTCCTATGTGTTTAATGCCGACCTCTTCTCCACGAAACCCTAATACTATAAATAGATCATCTAGCCTCTAATCTCAACACACCTTCTTCTCATACCTCTCTTCTCTTCTTACAATTCTCCTTAGATTAGGAGGAGGGGGAACTAGTCTCTCTTCTCTCATTTTCTTCTTCTTTAGTCTTTAGTTCTTAGTTTATTTCTTTCCTTTCCATATCAAAACTTTAGTTTAGATTAATAAGAGTTTCAATCTTTGTAGTCTACTTTGTTGGGTACAAGCGTTGCAATTCAAGGATCGTTTATTATATGCAAGGATTTTCTATTATTGCTATCATTGTCGTCATATAGGTATTTCTGTTTTATCCCTTGTTTAATGTTCTTATTGTTTTCCATTTGATTGTTATTCGCTTTACATATTGTCTTAGATTCATTTTAGTACCGTTATAATCGTTGTTTCGTTTCCTAGATTATCAATTAGCGTCGTTCTTATCGCCATATAAAAAGTCAAAACCAAATAAACATGTCTATCCTAGTTTTCATTGTTAATATCATTTTAGACATAGATATCATCATGAGTGAGTAGTCATCCTTTCTAGGGTGTAGGGTAGCCAGGTTAGATTGATTAAAAGATGTTAATTGGATAAAGGAATTGTGCCTTTAAAACATTGTGTCTATGCATGTTTGGATTGTAACGATAGTTAACGATTTTTAGCTAAAATCATTTGACTAGTATGGAATTCTTTTCCAAGGTAGATATACAGGAATTGAATAGACAAAGCATGCCATGGTAGATTAAGACCTAGTAAATCGCACTAAAAGCCTGCTAGACCATCTGATCTATGATTGTAATGAACACACCATTCTTACGAACGCTCAATGAATTATTTGCATATCCTAAATCCAATTTCATCAATATATCAAACTACATGTGTGAACCTACTTCCCTAGATGCTTTTCATTACTTGCTTTACTATTTTTATTTTATTTTTATTTTGTTTTTATTTATGCTTTATATTAGTTTAGATATCAAAAATCTCAAAACCCAGATAATCATTAGATAGAACTCAATTGCGAGACAATTCACATTCCATAGGAAACACCATCTCCCTAAGGATCGACCCCTACTTCCCTAATTACATTAATTTGTTATTAGCCTAGTCTGGGTAATTTATCTTTGTATTGGGCTTGCGACAGGCCTGATCAATATAATATATATTTGAGGTTTTTTTTCCAAGCGACGTGGTAGTCTCAAACTTTTTAAATATGTATTATTTATAATTTTCCCATTAAAATTAATTATAAACTTTTATAAAAAATTACCAAAAACGAGGAATAATCAATCAATCAATCAATTAATTATAAATTTTTCAAGTGCGTGTGCTATAACTTATAAGTACTAACTACTAAGTAAGCAACAAGAGTTTTGCGCATTAATTTCCTCACGGGTAAGATAATGTGTCTAATAGAGTAGTACATATAAGCGTAGGACATTAAATTATTGACAGAGAATTTTATACTTTGATGTAAAAATGGTATAAATAGTAATAAAAATTATTGGTATGTATAATATATAATGGTTTAATACAAATGGTCATAATTTGTGATAAAATGGGTATACACATTATGAAAATAAGTACCACAATAAAACAGCCACTTATAATGATAAAATTGTTTGGAAGCTCTTATTAGCTCTTATTACGCATTTGTTTCACGCTCAATAACAAAAGAGTTACGAAACAAATTTGTCTCCAAGATAATAATTTTTAGAATTAATATCTAGGATATTAATTTTTTTTAGTTATACTAACATGATAACGATAAAAACTAAAAAGTATGAGAAATTACATTGTACACATTGTTTGGAAGATCTTATTACCCATTTGTTTCAGTTCCTCTCTTTATGACTCCAATAAATTAAACTATCAAAGTAATTCCTGAATTTTAAGATACGAAATAAATCATACAAATAACTTCGGGTAGAAGAGAAAAGATAAAAGAAAGACGGATAACAAGCAAGATTACTTGGTCTAGAAACGTGACAATAAATGATAGATGGATTAATTAAATAGACGGTATTTAGTATCTCTACATTTTATTTACTATGTACTATGTAGCATATATATTTAGAAAATTCAACAATTATTTTTTGAATGAACTGAAAAAAAAAAATGAGACAAAGTGAGTACTTACATATACATCATATAATATTTGAAGTTTGTATTTACTATGGACTTTATATATTAAGAAAAGTCAACAATTAGTTCAGTAACTAAGGGTGGGGTTATACGGGTCACAAGTTGAGATAAGAGGTCTTAAGAATAACATAATTAACATATAATCAATATATCTATCTATATTATTAAAGGAAGCTTTTTTCGAGCGATTATAGAGTCTCCAACTTTTCGAAAACACTTCAGCATTCCAAATTATACAAACTACCCATATAAATAAATTCATGTATTTCCATTGTACGCAAAATTAGCATATAAAAAATTGGATGTATCCTACAACCTATAAAATACGGAATGTGATATACAACTATTCCATATTTCCATGTTCTCACAAAAATGGTGATGCACTACAACACCTAATAATATAATTAAATCCGAAGATTATAAAATTCTACCATGAAAGTTAGATTGGATAAAATTAATGTACAGAAATCTAAACAAACACTATTACGTTAATATGTTTTTATATATATACATGTATTTTCATTCAAAAATTAATAATCACCACTTCACGTTATATTGTTTTTATTTATGTTTCTTACTTTTGTTGTGTTTATTTATTTGAATCTTGCGGTTTATATTGTGTTTAAATCTTATTGTAGCATTAGTCTACAAATACGTTGTTTTTGCTTTGAATCAGTAATGATTTTCTGACAAGTCTTATCTATTTTATGTGTAGGTTAACATATATTACTCTATATGATTCTGATGAAGATACAACGTTCGATAAATTATTCGTTAAGGTCGCTTTTGAATTTTAACATAGAGTAGCATTAATGTTTCATTTTACCTAAATGGGTATATATAATTCTTCCATGCCTCTATTATTTCGTCAATCATGCGTGTTAGCTGTTATTTTTCTTCTTATTTTTGTTTATCTAATTATGTAAAACTTGATTTTGTTTTCTAGGTATTGTAGAATGACAAAGAACTCAATTTTACTTGATTAATATGGCTTAAAGAGTTCAATTTTACTTGATTTATATGGCTTGCTGATTACTCGCAGTAAGATTTTTCAACTCACGTAATTCATAATACGTTATATTTATATGAAACCTCTTACAATCTATCCATGATTTTTTTTTAGGTTTTGATAATTTTCCAATGTCTATTTAGATTCTGTCGGCCATTAATCCCTTATGTGTAGGTTCCATTCGTAATACTTCGTATAATGACATTACTTATGAGAAAGGATACATTAATTAAGGATGACGGGAGATTTTGTGTTACAGACTTATTTGCCGTAGAATCTAGCCACAAGCCCACAGTACCACCACCTACATAAGTACATAACTACATTCACAGGTCCCTGGTTGATTTCTTTACTTAACATTGATCGATCGAGATCTTAATGATTGATAAAAAATTGCAACAAACCGTATTAGCAATTGATTTTCATTGATTAGTATTTAAGATTATTTAAGCAATTAAACTAGCTTTTAAGAAGTAATTAGAAGTAAGAGTTAATTTGATTAGGTTTGAGGTTAAAAGGACATTAGAGAAAAAGTTAATGGCAAAGTTGAGGTGAAAGAGTAAATTCCGTATTTTATTAAATGTCCTTTTTTGAAAAGATTGTCAGCTTCAATAATTTAGGATATTTATTGTGACATATTTTTTCCCTAATTTTTTGGACTTCATTATTTAATTATCATTTTAAAAAATTTAAAACTTCTTCCATTCAAAATATTAGTTGCAACTTCTGATAAGGAATGTTATATAATAATTCTACTAAACACAACAAAACATATATTGTAAATCTACTACATTAAAATATTTGTATATAAATAAACTCTCAAATTATCTACGTCATTGTATGTGTGCTACTGGCAACATAATCAAATTGATGACTATCATAACAATATAAGCATTATCAAATTGATTTTTTATCACTATTTTAATGAATTGAACTTTTGTAAAATAGCAATATAATATAGTAGGATATAAATGAATCATAGATAAGAATGAGTATAATGAGACACAAATTTTAGAACCAGAAGTCAAACTTCAAAAAACCAACTAATTACTAATTTCTACGAAATTCATGCACGTACATTATTGCTATATTTAACAATTAATAAGCATGGTGTGAAGTATTTTGCTAAGAAAGACTCCAACTTTTACGGTATTGTAAACTTTTAAGAGATACTATATTTTAAAAGATTGTCTCTCAATAAATTTAGGGGAAACTAATTACAAATTGATGAAAAAATGGTGAATAAACTGTGTAGGACTCTATGAGATAAACTTTTCCAATCATATATTGAACTTTGCTAGGATCGTATGAAACTGATATGTATATGACAATTAGTTATTCTATTGTCACAAGTTAGCTGAGTTAATAGTTAGCATATAAATAGACCATTAACAATGTTATAATATAATATTAAAATATATGTGAGAGTAACACTCCTTGGATTGTATAAGATACTTATATGGGGAAGTATACTGTGAGTGTGAGATAAATCTACTTTTATTTAATAGATTGTATGTAAGCTCCAAAAGGTTAAATAATTATTGTACATTATTTAGAGGTCATTTAATATCTACTGTAGATAGATTTTGCAATCAATATATGAGTTCATTTTACAACATTTTCTATTTTTTTAATTATTGTTTTTTAAGCATAGTATACAACCACGCACAAACTATAAAACTAACTACTAATATACTCCCTCCGTCCCGGTCATTTGTTTACCATTTTCATTTTGTGTCTTATTCATTTATTTACCTTCTTTCTATATTAGGATGGTAGTTTATGAGTAATTTGATCATCTAATGTGACTATTGTCTACTTGTTATCCACCAAGTACAACCACAAATGGTCCTCTACCATTTCCTTAATAAATTATGTCAAAACCAAAGGTAAACAAATGACCGGGACGGAGGGAGTAATATATAATAATTTAAATTTTGTCAACAAAGCTTAATTCTTAAGTAACTTGGGTCATTTTTTGTCAATGTATAAAACAAAACATAAATAAACCTATTAAATGATATGAACTAGAGTGTCAAGCTAATACTTTTCTGGTCATAATATGGATAAAACATAACGTGAGTCATTGCAAGGTTGGTAAAATATAGTTAAAGTAGAAGTTAAATCAATTTATCAATATTTTTCGAAGGAATCATAAGAGATGATAGTAAGGAGATGGGTGCTCGAGGAGGCTCTGTATTCCACTTATTTGGATCGCAAGGTAAATTGAGTGAAAAGGTTAAGCGAGAGTGAAAGCAGACTGATTAATTTTTATTAAATAAAAGAATATCATTTCAAAAAAAGTCGAATTCATAAAATTTAATCACTTATGATAAAATTTGATTATATTATTAAGATATAAAATAATTAATTAAATGAAAATTTAATTCATGTTAATATTATATTGTTAAAAGTTAATAAGTTAAGGCTTAAACTTCATACGTAATTAAAAGTTACTTCGTAATAAGTTAAAAGGTCAAACTATATAAGTTAATTGTTATAATTTGTTTTTTTTTTTAAAATGACATTATTGTAGACCCGTGCATCGCACGGGCATGAAATCTAGTATATATATAAAAGAGGCTTTTTTCGAGGCACGTGAGTGGTTCCACGTTTATAGGAATTAAAAAATAAAAATCTTTGACTAATTAAAAAAACACACATTAATTAAAAAAAAAAGAAATCTATGAGAAATTAAAAAATCACGCGTTTGAATTGGACTCTTATAAAATAACTATTATAGAAATTTACTATAACTATAATCCTATTATTATTCTATTAAAATATCTGTTTTTTTATTTACAAAATCAAAAATCTTCCTAAATATACACATACAATCTACACTAAAAAAATATCATGTCCTACTATAATACCAAAACAGAGAAAGCCCTAAATTGCTCCAACTTTTAAGAAACTCTTTAAATAAATTTTTGTTAACTATTTTTATATCAAGTCCACTTTTTTGGGAAAAAAATAAAAATAAAATAATTAAAAATCTTTTTGGAAAATATTATTATATTCCTAATCTACCGCCATATACAAACTTGCCCATTGATATAACGTTGACTTTTATGGAAAAAATATTATAATACAAACTATAATAATAAAAAAAAAAACTTAAAAATCTTCCTAATCCTAGACTAATACTTTCATACACAAAGTTGCCATATCGACTCACGTTCACTTTTACTGCTACATTAAAATATTATAATACACACTATAATAATAATAATAATAATAATAATAAAAACAAATCTGGTTAAACATATTATTATATTCCTATTCGTAGACTAATACTTCTATACACAAACTTGCACACAAAGTATTTTAAAACACTTAAATAAAATAAGTAAACAATATAATATTCAAATAGAATAAAAAAATTGAGTTTGAGATGTATCCAAACTAATATAATACGCAAAATATATCACTATATATGTAAAGATTATTATAGAGGCACACGTACTTCTACCAAGTATATTTAATTGTTGTTTTGTTTTTTTTCTCATGTTTCGCTTTATCAATTGTAGCCATTTGTTTTGTTCATCATATGATTGATTGTTGATATTGTGTTTATAAATCTAATTAATTTTTTTCTTCTTTCTTGATGTCAGATTAGAAGAATATTACAATCCATGAGGCCATAATTGATCATATACTGTTAAGGTGAAAATATGTTATACGATGACAATTTAAGATTTTTTTTTGCTATCTTCACTTTCCATCATACAGTTTATTGTATTCTATTCTTCGAGTTTATCAATATGCGTAGTTTGTGATCAACTAATCAATGTATATATATATAAAAGATGTTTTTTTTTCTAAAGACGTAGTAGTCTTCAAATTTTCTAAAACACTATTTTTAATAATAATTAAAACTTTAATTTTTAATCGCAATAGTATACTTCGCATGGTTCTCTATAGATTAGTCCAAATTGTACCTTAAATCTATTTACAACCAGTGTTTGTCTACTGGTGACTTACCATTATAAATACATACTGTTTTATGATTTTTGAAGTACCAATGTTTCTCTGACTTACCATTATAAATACATACTAAAACAAATTTTATTTAGCCTTCCGTGCCTTTCTTTTTCCTATACTTTTTTTAGGGTTAACACTAAGATAAGGATCTGAACTATTCAACAAAATTCAGTTAAGGACATAAACTATAAAACTTTACAGTTAAGAACCTGACATCCATATTTGAGTATGCCGTTACTAAAGATAGTTTACTTGTGCTAAGTAAAAAAACATATTACTTCTAAAAATTATTAATTTTTTTCCTTGAATTTCTTGGTAGTTTTTTTATTTTCAATTTTTGTTTCATTCTCTCAGTTGCGATTTGACATGTCCTTCATAATTTGCATACAAATTAAATGTCCAGCCTTAATCTCTTTATGTCCTTGACCTTCAATCCCCATCTAACCATCCTTCATTAGTCATTACCATTTACCTCCAAAACCCTTCATGAATTCTTCCTTTGCAAACACTAAAGCTCACATACGACAATCATAAGCAATCTTGGCTCCTGACAACCGCTCAAAAGCTAATTCATGTCGTCGTGGTGCCGAAAATCGAACCTCCATGGTTGTTGAATGTTTATCATATTGAATGTTGAATGTTTAAACAATTTATTTTAGCCAAAAAGAAATGGAAACTAATCGTTGATTTTTTTGGTAATAGATTTTTTTTAGTATATTAAGAAATTGTGGTAAATGAAAAAAATCAAGTTAGCGGCAAACTTAACGGTGGAGTATTGTAAGTCCTTAACTGAACAAATTAATAGTTTGGGTCCTTAATGGAAAAAAATTATTTTGGGTTCTTATCTTTGTGTTAACTCCTTTTTTTTATCAATATGACTATTACTTACCATCTTGTCTCACTGAAAACGGGCACCGTCCGTCATAAGCTGAAACGGATAATGTCCATCTTAGAATATGCAAGTTGCAGGGCAAATAGAGGGCTCTATTTGCCCTCCACTTACTCTCCCCACTTGCATATTGTGATAGGGGCACTACTGTCTTCAGCTTGTGACGGATTGTTTCCGTATTCAATGAGGATTTGTGATTACGCTATTAGCAGTTGTTTTATGATGTTCCGTTCATGCCTTTCTTTTTCCATGTAGACGTTTTTTTTTATCAATATGACTATTACTCTATTAGCAATTGTTTTATGATCATTGATTATACACTTATATTAAAATTAATACAAAGTATTTATTTGTACAATATTCTTCTAATCCCAATTCGAGCAAGAAACATAATCATCATCCATATAAGTCCAACCCGTTTCAATAATCAAATTCCATTGATATTTATTTGTACAGAGTAACTATTGCCCCTAATCCTTTTTTTAATCTCATTTAATGCTTCATTAGAAGTAATTAGTTGATTTCACAATAGTTTCTTCGTTGTCAATGCAGTAATGATAAGTAATGATAGTGGCCTCTTTCTTTTTTAAAGCTCGATTGTCAGAACATCCATCATTTTTGCGTTTTGAAGTTCTAGATATTATAATTATGCACATACACTCTATATTGATAGTATTAGCGGTTTTTTCAAACGTGTACCCTAAGCTAAATGGGAAGGATTTACAAGATAATCTAATTAATTATGATAACAATAACTTTATACTTATATTTTTGATGTGATTATCTTATAAATCCTTGCCTATTTAGCTTATTAACGTGTGCTCTAAGGACACGCGTTAGAAAAACCGTAATATTAGACCGTGTTATACTAATAACTAGAGATAAAGATGACAATAATGGAACATGTTAAACGTAGGCACATAATAATGAGTTCAGTTGGTCTTACATTCTCCCCTCACTAGCTCCACTTGCTCTTTTATGAGGGGACTTGATAATAAGACGGGTTTCACGGGTACAATATTTATTTAAAAATTAAAACAATTACATTTATTATTAAAAAACCTTTTATGATTTTTTTGGCAAAGGAAAAAAAACATATAGAAGTTGAAAAAATCATGCTCATAGATAAAGTCATCACAAGCCGGTTAATTTTATTAAATAAAAAGATACCGTTTGCATAAAAAGCCGAATCAATATCAAGGTTAAGAGCTTGAATAAAATTTTGATTATTTTATTAGAATATACAATATAAATTACATGGTAATTTAGTTCATGTCAATATTATACGGTTACAAGTTAACAATTTAATGGTCAAACTACATACGTACTCAAAAGTTAATGAGTTAAAAGGTTCAACTTCAAAAGGATACTTTTATAAGTTAATTATTATATAAAATTTAAGAAAATGATATTATTATAGACTCGTGCATCGCACGGGCATGAAATCTAGTAATTACAATAAGTTAATGTCGGCTAATGTAATAAAATTAGTAATATTTCACTACATTATTGTAATTTTATATGAGTTCATGAATTGTTCATCCCATGTTTGTTTATTTTATTTGTAAGAGTTAGAAATCAAAATCTTCAATACTTTGCACTATCAAATTTTGGTGTAATTCACCACTTGACGCATAAAACAAAATCAAATTACACATTAAAATAAATAACTTGATATCGAAATTGAGCATACAGGTAAAACGTACGTATATAAAACATGCAATGGATAAAAATTCAGTTTATATAGATTTAAACAATTGAGAGTATGAATTTTACATATTAGAGAGGTGAAGTGTTATTATATGTCTTCATAAATAAGACAGTATAGGTATCATATTATTAAGTATTGTATTATATTTGATTTCGTAAGGAATAAAACTTTAGTTTGGTTAAGTTTTTCGAGCAACCAGCAAGTTTTCAGTTTTTAATAGACACTTCCATTATTATAAAGCAATCCCTAGGTGCGTGAATCTGAATAACAAATAATGGGAATTGAGAATGATTATACACGTATACAAGTATATATTTAACCTGTCTAGTTATATTTCCTGATATCGTATTTGTTAATATTGAGATATATCGAACCTCTATCATTCCATTCATTATCGTATGAATATATAGTACATGGTAGTTAGGGTTACAATTCAAGACGGGCCTAGACTCTATAGCCTAGGCCTACATGGACTCTAATACCCCCCCTCAAGTCGGAGCATAGGGATTCAAGATGCCCAACTTGCTAATAAGAGAAGCAAATTGAGAAATTCCAAGGGCCTTAGTAAGCACATCAGCTAACTGGACCTTGGTAGAGACAAATGACGGGGCAATCAGGCCCAACTGTATAGCATCCCGAACATAATGACAATCAATCTCGATATGTTTGGTGCGCTCATGGAAGACCGGATTCTGTGCAATATGAAGGGCAGACTTGCTGTCGCTGAAAACGGATACAGGAGACGGATGAGACACACCCAAATCACAGAGCAACCCCTTAAGCCATGTTATTTCACACGTGAGTGCCCGAAGGGCACGGTATTCGGCCTCAGCGGACGAAAGGGATACGGTGGGTTGCTTCTTAGTTTTCCAGGAAATTGGCGCCTTGCCCAAAAAAACAAACCAGCCAGTAACAGAGCGACGAGTCAGCGGGCATTTCGCCCAATCCGAGTCACACCACCCAGAAAGCTGCATATCAGAAGAAATGGGTAGAAGGATACCTTGCCCGGGCGTACCTTTCAAATATCGAACAACACGGAGTGCAGCATCCCAGTGTTCTTGCTGCGGGGTGTTCATAAACTGAGAGAGAACATGAACGACATAAGCAATATCGGGCCGGGTCACAGCGAGGTACACCAGACGCCCAACCAGGCGCCTATATGGCTCGGGATTCACAAGAGGAGGGCTATCCGAGACACCAAATCGGTGGTGCTGCTCCATGGGTGTGGGGGCCGGTTTACACCCAAGGAGGCCCACCTCCGAGATAATGTCTAATGAATATTTCCGTTGACACAAAAAAATACCATCCGAGTTACGTGCCACTTCGAGACCTAAGCAATACTTCAGCTCACCTAAATCTTTCATATGAAAACATTTATTTAAGTAAGCTTTGAATTCAACAAGAGCAGGGAGATCGGTCCCGGAGATAATAAGGTCATCAACATATACCAGCACATTCAATTGCACAGAGCCACGAATAAGTGTGAACAAAGAATAATCATAATAGCTTTGAGTGAAGCCATACTTTTTAAGAGCACATCCGAGCTTTGCAAACCAACATCGAGGGGCTTGTTTAAGGCCATAAAGTGATTTCTTGAGACGACATACCTGACCCGGTGCGGAGGACGTGAATCCCGGTGGTAACCGCATATAAACCTCTTCTTTCAAGTCACCGTGAAGGAAGGCATTATGAACATCCATTTGATGAAGGTGCCACTTCTTTGCCGATGCAATAGAGAGAAAAGTACGAACCGTCGTCATTTTTGCTACTGGAGCAAAAGTCTCATCATAATCCACCCCCTCGGTTTGATGATTCCCAAACACAACTAAGCGAGCTTTTAATCTTTCAATGGAGGAATCGGATTTGTATTTGATTTTATACAACCACTTGCTCCCAAGTGCCTTCTTACCCGGAGGAAGAGTGGTCATGACCCATGTATCATTTGCAATAAGGGCCTGCATTTCGGCTTGCATAGCCTGTCTCCAACCGTCATGTTTCACGGCGGCTTTAAAGGACCGAGGCTCGGTGTGACTTAGTAAAGCTGCCAAATACGAACGATGTGGAGACGAAAATTTTGCACAAGAGAGATAATTAGCTAAAGGATAGGAGATACCTGAGGGAGACGATGGCACATGAACCGGTGAGGCATGAGATGGACTGTCTTGATCACTATCCTCGTCGGAAAACTCAGTTACGTAGTCTTGGAGAGATTTGGTGGGCAATTTCGTGCGCTGACCACGACCCAAAACCGGAGGTGGTGTGTCAACCACCGTGTCAGGAGGTGGAGCAGGCTCCTCGGCTGTGGCTACTCTAGGCAAATCAGCCACAGGTCCCTCATCCCAATCAATACCGTAATTAACATATGAATCCGTGGTGGGGGTAGACGGGTTTGGAGCGGGTGGAGTGCCAGTAGCAGAGGCACTAAACGGGAATTGGGTCTCATAAAACTTCACATCCCGGGACACAAAAAAATCGCGGGTCTCAAGATCATACAAATACCACCCTTTTTTACCAGTCGGATAACCCATAAAGACACACTTTCGACTCCGACTAGCGAATTTGTCACCCTTTGACCGTTGGTCATGTGCAAAACAAAGGGAGCCAAAGACTCGTAACATCTCGTAGTTTGGTGATTTTTCAAAGAGGATGTCATAGGGGGTTAACCCGTCTAAGATACGGGATGGAGTACGATTTATGACAAAGGCTGCGGCTAGAGCACATTCGCCCCAGAATTTAATGGGTAATCCCGCCTGAAACCGTAATGCCCGTGCGACATTCAATATATGTTGATGTTTACGTTCAACTCTCCCATTTTGTTGGGGAGTACCCACACACGAGGATTGAAACAAGATGCCGTTGTCAGCAAAGTATGGTTTTAACTTATGGAATTCCGTACCATTGTCACTTCTCACAATTTTAATGTCAGCAGAAAACTGTCGTTTTATCATTGCAACAAATAGTAAAAATTTATGGTAGACTTCAATTTTCGCTGTTAACAGATAAATCCAGACCCCCCGTGAGAAATCGTCAACCAGGGTCAAAAAATACCGAGCGCCAGATGTGGATGGAACATCATATGGGCCCCACAAATCACAATGTACTAGTTCGAAAGCATGCACAGTCTTATTATTGCTTAATGAAAAACTGTTGCGGATATGTTTAGCACGGTGACAAACCTCACACGGTTTTGATAAAGTATGTTTGCTAGTACGTAAGAAAGGAAGCAATTTAACAACAGTCTCAGACGGATGCCCCAATCTTGTGTGCCATAAACTTAAAGATGACTCAACCCCAACTGCATTCACGGCTGCCTTGTCAGTCTTCAAGTAGTACAGTCCATCTCGCCTTTCACCCATGCCAATCGTCGCCCTCGTATCCCGGTCCTGTATAATACAAACATCAGCATTAGTAATAAACTCGCAGTGCAAAGCATCACACAACTGCGAGGCAGAAATTAAATTGCAGCGAAGTTGCGGCACAAATAAGACGGATTCAAGATTCAGTGTGGGTGTCACATTCACACGACCCAATTGAGAGGCATGAACAATTGAGCCATCGGGAAGACCCACAATACGACTCGGTATACTCGTCACATTCACCAAGAGAGCAAGATTGCCCGTAACATGATAAGAACAACCCGTATCGATTAGCCACGTACCGGAATGAGTATGAGTAGGAGTACCATATACGGTTACCAGCGATGCGGAAGCACTGTTTGAGGATTCTCCAACATTGGCAGATGTAGCATGAGCGGCAGAGGAGTCAACCGAGGGTCCTGATCCATCTCCCCTGCTGCTGCCTTCACCACGGGAACGGTAGGAACCCCCTCTGCCTCCCCCACGGCCACGGCCAGACTTGCCACAACGAGTGGCAGAAGGTTTCATACCCTTTAATTCATACCACCATTCAGGAATTTCATCCATTAAATCGAAGCACATGTTGCGATTGTGACCCTTTTGATTACAATGAGTACAATGTAGTTGTTGGCGTTCGAGGCGGGTCATTTGAGAGGGGTCTTTAGACGGCAGACGACTGTCGAACCGCGGCTTAACAGTAAAAGCCGAAACTTCATGACTGGAGGCCTTGGATTGATCAAGGTCGCGGACTCGTTCTTCCTGTGTGATCATATTGAAAGCCCGAGCAACCGTTGGCAGAGGAACTTGGGCTAAGATAACCGAACGAAGGGAGGCATATTTACTTGGCAGAAGACCAAGAAGAAATTGATGAAGATGGTCAGACTCACGGCGGGCAGAGTGTTGTTTGGCACTCGTACAGTTCGAGCAACAATCACAAGTAATAATTGGTTCGCGCGCGCCGAGATCGTCCCATAATTGACACAAAGTACCATAATAAACAGCCACCGACATCTCCTCTGTCTGTCGACAGTCACGGAGAGCCGCCTTGAGTTGCTGTATTCGAGACCCATCGACGACGCCAAATCGTTCATGAAGATCATCCCATAAACGTTTGGCGTCTCTATATTTTGGTAAGAGAGCACGTACCTCAGGAGAAATAGTATTAGACAGCCACGAGACGAGCATGGCATGAATGGTGTCCCAATCATCCGCCGTACAGGGAGATTTTGGTGCAGTAATTGTGCCGTTAACAAAGACGAACTTGCGGCGAGACTTGAGGGCTACACTTACGTCGTGCACCCAATCATCGAAGTTATTTAGGGTTAGCCGGATTGGAGTAATGGAATCCCCAGGACGGTCTTGAGGACCGAGGTAATACGGGGAAGATACATCGATCTTAGGAGTCGAACCCTCGCCGTTAGTCATGGCGACTAGGGTTTTACTATTTAGAATTTTAATTTTGGAATTTGGAAAGACACTGATACCATGTTAATATTGAGATATATCGAACCTCTATCATTCCATTCATTATCGTATGAATATATAGTACATGGTAGTTAGGGTTACAATTCAAGACGGGCCTAGACTCTATAGCCTAGGCCTACATGGACTCTAATAGTATTGCATTGTATGTACTTGCATTGATCGACCTTATGTAGAAGCATACTTTTGTGATTCTAATAGGTTTCGATATATTATGTAATTTTTTTGCATCTGATATTCATTTCTATTATATAAGAATTCTAATTATAAAGGTAAAACTACAAATCAAAAGTTACTATAAATATTTAGAGGTGTTAGTGGGATACAAACTTAAAATTATATAGAAGATACTATAAAATCAACTGAAAATCTATAACAACAATATTTTTAAAATAACGCCTACTTTATAAAATAACGCCAAATAATAATTTCGTATTTCTCGTGGCCTTACCCAACAATCTATAACAACCCAGATTTTCAGGGCTTTGGTTAATAAGTCTGAAATAGGAAACAATGGAAGCTAATTACATATTCGAGTTATTACTATTTTCAGCAAACTCAAATAAAAATAATAATAATAATATCAAATATTACAACCTTGTCTAATACTCCGTAAATAACAATCATATTTGATAATTAAAAAAAATTAAATCTTTTCTTCAACTTTAATAAATAACAATCATGTCCAATAATAATAAAAATAATGTAAATCCCTTCTTCAGCTTTGCTCAGTTTGGGAGAGTTTTCTACGCAAATTTAATGATTAATATTTTAAAATTTATAGGACAAACAAACCGTCAAGTGGATTGAACATGATCTAATAAATTAAAATAAAAATGAATATAACACAATGATTTTATCATCCATAATAGAACAAATCTTTTTCTCATAATTTTTAAGAAAACAAAAGAAGAGTTGAATGTCGCATTTATAGTAAAAAATTTATGACGTTATAGTGTTATACCGGCCAATTATTGTAGACTTTCTAGATATATAACAAATAATCAAAACATTTAAGATAATCATATATCGTCAATCACACCAATACCAGGGGGATTACATTTATTACCCTTGTTTACAGTGGTGACATAACCACATCTAAAAAAAAAAATCTATCCTTTCATCTCTAGAGTCGAACGACTATACGTGGCGTTGATATACCCGCACCACGAACTAAACACCACCTGGCTAGTTATCCCCGAAGTCTCTCAATCTATAAAGACCTTTGAAAACCTGAATGTGATCCACGTAACATGTATGAGACTGAGCTCGATTTTACCATAATGAGTAATTTTATAAATCGTTGAATTTATAATTCTCTTTTATTTATATTCGTTAATATTTTTTAAATTTGCTAATTTATTTTTTATTAGCTTATAATTTTATGAGAATCCCATTTTTATGTTGGTTGGGTCAAAATCGTTTCTTAGTTGTCCGTTTAGAGTTTAGAATTATATTCTACGTTAAATTTGAGTGAATTCCGACTTGTTAAGGTATATGTCATATTTAGTCTTATCGAGCCAAGCTTTTATGTCTAATTGTTGAAGGGAACCTTCATTTCTTCATCTTCCTTACTAAATTTTATCATACCTTCTCTCTCCCTAACCTCCATTAATCCTTCAAAACTCAAAAGGTTAAGACGGATGTCAAGTCTTTATTTCTCAACCAAAGTTCATGATTTGTGTACCAATCTTCTCCTCTCATTCTCCTATTTCTATTAATACAATAAAATCTCATCTTTATCCAACTTTTATAACCAAATTTTGATATGGACATAATTATTCGTTTCTGAACCAAATATAAATGTAGAATATTCATGTATGAGTTAAATCACATATCATATGTCTTATTCACATGTCTTATTCAAATGAGTTTTGTATGCCTTGAATGATTAGTGTAATGGTATTTGTTTGGATGGAGTCGAACTCTCATCATAATGTGCCCTAATTACTCGATTGGACTAAAGGTCTACGTAATAATGAGAGTAAATGTGTTTGGAGGATGATTTTGGGTAGTTTGCAGTCATGTCAGATATCACTGAGTAGGATACTTGAATATAGTACCCGGACATATAAGGATACCACTGTCCGAGCATCAATCTGTAGTAATTATCCTGTTTGTGCTAGTTTAACGACGTTGTTGGGAGGCAAAAGCATGGCGTTGATCGACCCGACCGTCAAATGTTGTATTCGTGCAAGGTGGTGTCATTGCACGAGCATACTTGCTTAACTTTTGCTAGACTTCCTATCTCCGTTGTCGTTTTGCCAAAGTATAGGTCTACTGTTCTTTGAAAAATTTGTGTTGCCGTTCTGCCGGATAGCTATGATCATTCTCAATTCGGCTCTTCCGTCGCCGTTCTGCCAGAGTACATGAACTAGTGTTCTTTGACAACCTTTCTGTTGCCGTTGATGTAAAATTTTGTCCCTCGTTTTTTGGGTTGAACAGTTTGATGGACTGTTCGTTTGTTTTTGTTTATAGTGTTGCGGAAAAATTTGTTGTATTTTAGTTGTTTTTGTATGTATTTGAAACGAAAATAAAAAGATATGAATTAGCTAAGACAATCTCGCAAGATCACTCAATTAAGACTTGGATTAGACAAGTGATCTCGCAAGAAGAGTTGAATAACTCGTTTGTGTAACTCTCAACCTCGCAAGGAATTAAGTAACACGAATTCAACCTCGCAAGGAAGAATAATTTAATAAACTCGCAAGTTTAAAGAAAGGGTTTGTTCGCAAACAAAAGGGCTGACGCCTGCCCAGTGCCGGAAGGTGATTACAACGCCTTCTATTTATATTACTAGTACTTATCTTAAACTAACTAGAAAGTAATTAGGAAATAATATGAAAACTACCTTATTTCATATTAGGAAATAAGATCACTATCCAATCTTATTCAAATTAGGAAAATAGTAATTGTGAAATTAAGAACATCACACACTACCACACGGTTTTGGAAACTGTGTTGCTGTCCACATTGACTTGGTCAACACGTAACTGATTGTCTTGGAAAGCGTGTCAAAACTCCATGCTAACTCATTGTTGGTCTTCTTCCATGTAATCATGTTTCCTTGATTTGAGCCCATTTTGAAATCTTCGGAAATGTGAGTCACATTTCAGCGGATCAAGACTTCATTTTCATTTTCATATAGGGTCGTCATGTCTTGCTGCTTAGTGTTAATGCTACTGCATTTCATTTATCGCGAGAGTGTGTTTGATTCATATGATGCATGAATATGATTAGATGTTGAATGTATATGATTTGGAAGTATATTTGGATTGTTGGATGACTTGAACTGTGTCGTTTGTCCCATTTCTAGCCTCTTCGATTATATGGTTGCTAATGGTGAGATGCAAGCTATCTAGTAGCTATATTGTCGTCAAGGTGTGTCTTGTCTAGCCTTGAGGTCTATCATTGTCATGTCGCTATTTGCTCTCATATGCAAATGATATTGCTTATCATTCTCTCATATAATTCATATATGTAGGTTTAATGATTCCATCATCGTCTTAGTGTTATTATATATGATCACATGATGTAGTAACTTCTATCTGACTCATATGTTATGGAATATAATTGAATTCCTCATGTTAATATATGTATCGTTTTTGTTTATGTGTGTCTTGATGTAATATGGCTGGGAGAACCCCGAGTAACTCCTCACCGACTGTGGCATTCATTTTAATGAATGAACATGTTGCATGTAGGTGTTTTCATGAGATTTTGACGAGTGAGCTAGCATACTATAATTCTATAAGAGATACAAATTTTAACAATATTAATCAAAGTATGAAAAAATATAGAAACATACAGAAATTTTGTAATTATTTTACGGTTAATTGATGAGAATAATCCATACTATCACTGGTGTGCTCAAAATATTCCAAGCTATTCATTATTCCAAAATAATCTAATTTGTGTCATCATTTAACTTATATTACTTTAAGTGAAGGAGAACCTGCTGAACAGGTCACTCCTTCATCTTTACCCAGTTTAAACCCTTCACTTAACTTAATTAACTTACCTATTTCTTTTCCCGAATAAATAAATAATATCTTCTTCATCACCAACCATTTTTTTTACCATCATCTACCCTCGTTTTAATCGCCCTATTTATCATCCAATATCACCATCTAATCCATCATTTATAAAGAACAAAATCACTACTTCTTTAACGCCATCACTCAAACCCGCAAAAATTTGCAAAAATTTCAGTTGCTCACCAACAATTAGAGTAAGCCCACTTCACAAATCCATATAATCAAAAAATTTCAGTGGAGGGGAGGAGAAAATCTAGTTGGGAAAATTGTAAAGATTTCAACCACCCACAAATATTTCCAGATCTGATTTTATGTTCACGAACACAAAATCTGGTTCTTAATTCTTCATAGTCCATCACTGTCCAAAACTCTCCATGAGTGTAACAAAAAAAAACGTATGAATTTACTACGGAGTGCGTACATGAATTCGGGTATCATCAAAGTAGAGGAGCGAGAAAGTGAAATTTTAGTGAGGAGTAATTTACTGTAATTGATGATTAGAAAAACTTGGGTGTATTGACTAGAAAGAATAAAGAAGAAGGATGGCGCTTTCCGAGGTAGCTTGGGTGATGGTGCATGGTGATGGAGGAGTAAGGGGATATAGGAGATGAAAAAATGGTGCATGGTTACCGGAGTAATTAATCGAACTAGAAGAAGAGTAAACAAAGGAAGATGAATGTTAGAATAAGAAAACAAGGGTAACCTATAAAATTTTAATGGTTACCGGTGACAACCAGTCAATTAGAGTATTAAAGCAATATCAGATTTATGATGGCATAAATCAGATTAGTTTTGGTTAAACAATAGGAAGGATTATTTTGAGCAGACGTGTCATAGTTTGGATTATTCCAATCAATTAACCCATTATTTTATTTAAATAATGTATTGACCGAAACTATAAGAGACTGTTAAAAGAATAAATTGATTATATGAATGAAAAAGTGATAACTTCTATCTTTTCATTTTAAACTTATATTTGTCAATACCCGTAGAGAAATATATATTACCAAAAGTTAAATTTTCACTCTTTTTTTTTTATCCTGTACTATCTTCGTTCAACTTTTATCTTTCCTTTTTTCCAACATATGTGATGAGTATTATATTAAATGGGAAGATACAAGTTGAATGGAAGGAGTAATAATTAGCACTACATATTATGATATTAATATCTATAACAATAAATCTAAAAAAGTTAACTACCCGTTCATCAGTACGTGATTTACACTAATTGTTTATTAATTTTTGTGTTATTCAAGCAGCTTGTCTCACTTGCGACGGGGCGATCCATCGTAGGTTTAAGATGGATCAGCCCTTCTTATGACAAAGAGCCAATGAGGGGATCCATACTCTCCTATGTGCGGGAGATTGTTCCATCTTAAACTTGTAATGAGTCTCCCCGCCATAAATGACAATCTGTGTTATTGAAGATAGCGTATTTACTTCAAAATATTCTAAAAATGTGGTGGACCATACTAATCAATTAAAATCGGCCTGGTGGATGATATCACTCCAGCGTGGACAGTGAAGAAGTCAAATGCCTCTTAAAAGTATTGGACAGCTAATTGTTAATGCATCAAGTCTCCTTGTGAAGGGTATATATATCCATCACATGCTTGTGATATGTATATATATCCGTCACAAGCTTATGACGGGTCAAATACAAGCCATGTGGGTAGATAAGATAAAACAGAATGATACTCCGAAGACACTCTGCTTTTGTCTTATCTACCCCACATGGGTAGTATTTGACCCGTCGCAAGCTTGCGACGGATATGCCTATCACAAATGAGAATTTGTGTTTTTAATGACGTACCCCTAATCCTTGTAGTAAGTCTTGGATAAGAGCCATTCTATTCATTTTAAGATCGGAATCGGTCAAATATACTTTCTCGCGGTATATATTGTATAAATTTTTTGTTAGTTTTAGACACTATTCATTTGCCTTACCTATCATAATTGACTTAAGATGAATATTAGCATATTAAATATTCCCTTTGTCCCAGTTAATTATTGTCATTTGCTTTTTACACGCTGTCAATGCACATTTCATTTCGATAATATCTTTTACTAAATAAGTGAGAAAATTATAAAATTTTGATAATCTTGACATGCTCATTTAGACGAATCAAGCAAGATCTCTCATAACTATATTTTGTATTATGCATTGTAAATTATTTGAAGGGATCTCTTCTTTATGAATACTGTCTAAAAAGTAAAGGACAACAATTGACCGAGACAGGAGTAAGAATTTGTGTAATATAGTTGATACTTCAAAATAAAAACAAATTCTCATTTGTGACGTGCACTTTTCGTCACAAGCTTGTAACGGAGCAAATGTGACCATTTTTATGTAAAATGTAACCACTATATGACTGGTAACATTTTATGGATGATTACTTTTTATCATAAAATGGTTACATTTAGTCCGTCACAAGCTTGTGACCGTCACAAGAGAGACCAATTGCAAAATAAATTACTACAGTATTGATTAATTCCATCAATTTGGGTTGACAAAATCTTGTAGTGATCATTATCAAATTCGTTTTTTGTCAACGGATCACATGGCATAGTGACTTCTACGTGCAAATCTTTTTTAACCCGATTTCGCTAGTTTTGGTGCCCGGTTCCACCCAGTTATAAAAGAGCCATATTAGCTCCCATTATTTCATCGTCTCATTGTCGAAAAATCAAATTAATCTTAAAATACTCACATTATTGTAAAGATGGGTGTGTCAGGTAAGCTTGAAGTAGAAGTTGACATTAAGGCATCAGGAGATGTATTCCATGAGTTATTTGGAAGTAGGCCTCACGATATCTCCAAAATTGTTCCTGATATTGTTCATGGTTGTGATCTTCACGAGGGTGAACTTGGTCAGGTTGGTTCTATAATTGAATGGGAATATACAGTTGGTAAGTATGTCATGACTATTCTTCATTCTGGTGTAATCATTCGTTTACCATTAATTCGCTAAAAACATACTAATAATCGTTTAATTAAAGTGTTTTTAACTCGTTGGAATACATACTAAATATTTATGGGAAGTGTTAGGGCAAAACCGGGTGTACGTAGTGAGTTTCGATAACAACCTAATAAAAAACAATAAAAAATTTAAAAATCTAAAAGTAGTCTTCGTTTTTGCGCCAGTATCCTAGTGATGAAACCGTAATTCAAAATCTATTACATTAATAAAATAATATAATATGTCAAGATACCATCTCAACCAAAAGTTTAAGCTGACGGTTGGAGTCCCAAGATCGGTTTATACTTTAACACATCCCAGCCTCACGCGAATGCCCTTTGGGCTTGAAGTGTGGATGTAACTGAGTCCTCCACATACCAGGTGCTAATATTCGCTGGTTCTGATATCATGTCAAGAAAGTATCTCGACCAAAAGTTTAGCAACCTCACAGATCCCGCTCAATCTTTTACGCCACACCAAGCATCGGAATAGCTCCCGTCACTAGGCCTTGTTTTAATAAGTTGTTAGTCTCTGCTGTATTTTGGGTACGCCCCGGCCAGCCACATGCCAATGTAAAGGGGGATCGGATGTGGAAGATCCGGGTTGATGGGTACTCCTACAACGCCCAAAATCACCGGTTTAAGCTGATGGTTGGAGTCCCACGATCGGTTTTATACTTTAATAAACTATACTAAATATTATACAACAATAAAAATCCTAGCGAACACATATTTATCTTCATCAAATCATACGTTTACTCATTAACAAAAAGAAAAGAGAAAAATCTATTGTCAAACATGGAACGACAGATACCTTACAGAATTTTCTGCCGCTAGATTCATAGTTGATATGGTTGTTCAATTGTACGACCCGTACGTTGTGAGGTAAAGCTGATTATGTATGTTTAATAGACCTGGCAAACGGGTCAACCGGGTCGGGTTCGGGTCGGACCAGTTCGGGCTGGGTCAGTTCGGGTCTCTCGTTGATTTCGGGTTAATTCGGGTCGGGTCGGGTCATTTCGGGTTTCGGGTTTGTTTCGGGTTTGTTGTCGGGTCTGTTTTGGGTCAATCGGGTCGGGTTATTTCGGGTCGGGTCATTTTCGGGCCAAAGAATAAGAGACTAAATGCCATTTTAAGTCTTTTCGGTTCAATTAAAGTTATGTTTTGTCGGGTCATTTTCGGGTTGAGTGGTTTTGGATCGGGTTATTTTCGGGTCGGGTCAGTTACGGGTCAAGAAAGATCGGGTCATGTTCGGGTCGGGTCGGGTCCAATCGGGTTTCGGGTCACATTTGGGTGTTGTAATTCGGGTCAATTTTGGGTCACGGGTCGGGTCATTCGGGTCGGGTCAATCGGGTCGGGTTGCTTTTGCCAGGTCTAATGTTTAATACTTCCTCCGAACAGTCAGTGACGTATCTAGGATTTGAACATAGGGGGTGCAAATTAACAATGATTTCGGCAACGGGAAGAAAAATTTAAACATACAAAAAAAAATGTGAGACTAAACTAAAAAAATAAATTAAAATATTCAAAAATTCGAGTAAATATAAAAAAAAATTAAAATTGTGAGTATATAATTATTTACCGTAAAAGACATCCCGTCGTAAAATCCAAAAAATTGGAGCTCAATATATACATAATACTTTTGTTTATGTTAAATAAATAGTATTTGAATATAATAAAAATTGAACATGAAAATGTAGGATAATTAAAGTCTAAAAAACTATGTATTAAATGACATTAAAGACACATTTATTACTAAATGAAATAAATATGAAAAAAGCTCACTTATAAGATTCGAACCCGTGACCACTAAGATAAAAACTAAGTTATTAACCACTGCACCCCTAATGGTTTTTTGATTTTCAATAAAACTAAAATGTAAATATTTCAAATTAGGGGGTGCAGGCGCACCCACTGCACCCCCTTGGATACGCCCCTGCGAACAGTTAAGTATCATTAATTAAAGTGTATGCTCCTTTTTTTTTCCAAAGTTTCCTTACATCAACGAAATGAACTCATGGAGAAGTATTATTCAATTAATTACTCCGTACATAGTTAATCGAGTTGGTCAATAATACTACGGTCTTATACGATAATTTGTTTACGGGCAGATGGGAAGAAAGGTGTTGCAAAGGAGCTAGTTGAGCTGGTGGACGAGGAGAAGAAGATCATAAGACTAAAAGTTATCGAAGGAGATATACTTAAAGACTACAAGAGTATGACCGTTACACTTCATGTCGTACCTCAGGGAGATTTTGACGCAATTAAGTGGGAAATTGATTTTGAGAGGTTTGATGATTTTGGGCCTTACCCAACTGATTTCATGGATGCTGCAATCAAATTGACCAGAGATATTGAGGCCCATCATCTCAATAATGAATGACTCATCCATTATTATTGTCCTGTGCAGTGTCGTGTTGTGTTGTGTCGTGTGTATGATCGTGTTGTGTGTAACAACAAGGAGTGAATAAGGGGCCGAGGATCAAGTATTGATTCGTTACTGGGTTATTCTTTCTTAGTGTGTGGTTTGGGTTATGCGAAACGGGTTGTTATGTTTGGCCAAGGAAGTTTGATATTTGAAACTTCATAACATACATGGTTATGTCAATATATTTGTATTTTATATTCGTGTTTATACTGTATGTTTATATTATATGTGGTATCAATTGGAATCTTATTTCTATGCACGCTTTTAAATTAAATGTAAAAAGTGTTGTCATGTGTATTCTTTTTCACTTGGGAAGGAAATATGAAGAAACCATGCTCTTAGAGCTTGTTTGAGCACAATCTCTCATTTAAGACAGAGATATCCGTTTAAAGTGTTAAGAATAATGAAGGGTAATTGTGCTGTGTTATTTCATTCATCCAACTAGGTATTTATACAAGTTAAGTGAGCAGCTCAAAGATCACCATCAACACACTTAATTATGATAATTCATTGTATCATAATTCCCTACTCTACTAGGATTCTCAATACCCTCCTGCAATCGTAAAGGCAGTAGTACGAACTTTACGATTGGATAATACAAGAAAACTACAATAAAAAAACGTCTTCATCCCTTCATCTAAAATTTCTCATTTTCACAAGGTGGTAAGATAAACGAGTATAAGACTCGTTAGACAATTTTTCATTCCAACAAGAACGTTGAGCTTTTCGGACTTGTCGAATATTAAAACATATTTGCAGGAACACTAATCGGACCTAAAAAATTTCAACAAAACGGAAAATTATCTGTTAATTTCATTCTCGGGAGAACACTAAGTTTTTAGAATTCCAAATTTTGGTGCGTAACAACTCGCCAATATTTTTGTATACCACCTTGTTCAAAATCAAAGATTTTTTAATCATGAAAATTCAAAAAAAGAAGAGATGTCAAATCAAAATACGTAATTGTTGGAATAATGCCTTGAATCAGTTTAGTTACCACTTCGAGTGACAATGCGGGGGTCTCAACGGTATCTGTTAATCTGTTTGGTCTAAGTTCTGTCTTGGACCTATGGTATGTTTTGGGTTTCTAGGTTTTCTGTATTAGGTCTTAGAGAGTATTATATAAACTCTCTAAGCCTAACCCTAGCTGTTATGCTATTATAACAATCTGAACTCTGAATCTGAAAACTCTGTAATACCCCTCAACATTAATAAAACTCTCCTCCCTTTTGCCCTGTGGACGTATCTAACACACCGTTAGTGAACCACGTAAATCTATGTGTTATCGTCTTTATTGTTCTTTCTCGTTTCTGTCATAACAGTAATGCCATGCCCATACTTAATGAGTTAATGAAGTATGAAATGCTCAGATTGCTACGGCCAAAACAATATTTTTGAGGAACCTAAACAATTAGCCTTGGTATCCTTGAAAGTTGGTAATTGTTTTCTTGGATTGAGGGATTCTATTGTTTTCTTGGTAATTCAAAAGCAAAATGCTCAACTCTAAAGTCTGCCGTCCTAAACGAGATTAGAAGGAGTATATATTTTAGGTTACTTAGCAATGACCCGTTTTATTTGAGATGGGACTACTAAATTAAGTACATGTCTGGAGGTGGTACTAATTTGGCTATACATCTCGCAATGCCCTCGCGCTAAAAGAAGGCATTTTAGCCGCTAAACACTTAGGAATCTTAAAGTTAATTGTTGAAGGTGATAATGTATGTGTCATTAATTCAATTCGTAATACTTGACAAATTCCTTGAGAAATTTTTATATCATCAAGGATGTGCAATTAGATCTTCATTCTTTTGATGAAGTGATAATTAAACATTGCTTTCGTGAGGCCATCAAAGTTGCTGACTTACCACCTTACTCATTCGAGGTGGTTTGAAAGCCGGTGGCTTCAACTTACCTTACTCATTCGAAAGGATGAGATAGGTTGGTCCTCCATTAGAGAATCAATCTAGTTTCCTTACCTTATCAAAAAAAAAAATCTCGCAAATTGGTCGGAATTCCACTAAAAAATACTTCGCCAGCTACGAATCCTATTTGTGTATTGCTACGACGTCGAGGCCAAACGAAAAGGAAGGATACAAGGTGGACACCTAACCAAATGAGTTAAGTCCGTACATATAATGGATGTCAACACCTAACTAACACCTATAATTTGAAGTTAAAATAAGGATTTTTTGTCAAATAGCACCTAACATTTACCTCTTCTGTATAAATGACACCTAAAGCTTTTTTTTTTGCCCAATAGCACCTAACATTAACTTTTTTTTGTCTAATGACACCAAACTGACTTTTCCGTCAAAAAAAGTCAATAAACCGTCTTGACTAACGGAGAAATGACTGACATGTCATTGTTTCCCCAATTCTTTATGTTTTCCCTCCAACTCCAACATTCTCATTCTTCCTCATCACTCAAAACATAGTCAAAACTCCAACTTCCTCATTCTTCCTCATACTTCAATTCATCAATTTGCAGAAAGAAAAATGAAGAGATAAATTTTCACAAGGTCGATATTGATTTGCATAAACAGAAAAGGTGTGTCTTCTCAGCCACTGGAATGCCACAATTGCATCTAATTCGCCTTGTTGATTTTGAGGATAAGATTGAAAAAAGATATGTTAAGTTGGAATGATGATAGGAGGAGATGTGTATTTAATTTGAGAATGGAGGAATAAAATTTGGGTGTTAAATAAGGGTTTTAGTTGGAGGGAAAATTGAATCTGGGAATGGGATGTTGGAGTTGGAGGGAAAACATAAAGAATTGGGGAAACAATTACATGTCAGTCATTCCTCCGTTAGTCAAGACGGTTTATTGACTTTTTTTGACGGAAAAGTCAGTTTGGTGCCATTAGACAAAAAAAATAAATGTTAGGTGCTATTGGGCAAAAAAAAAAACTTTAGGTGTCATTTATACAGAAGAGGTAAATGTTAGGTGTTATATGACGAAAAATCCTTAAAATAATGGCCAATTTGGCGCTACTTTCAACTAGCCCATTGTTTTACTTTTCAGTTTTCACTAAACTTTTGTCATCCTTTTTACTTTTACAACTACTTTTTGTAACGGTGAAAATCACGGGTACGATTGAGGCTAACTGTGTAAACTCACTCATAATTGTAGCTAGTGATAAATCTAGGGGGCTAGCAGGGGCGTTCCCACGCAGACAGTCGTAAATTTTTTTATAAAAAAAATAGTTAAAAATCTCCAAGTTTTTTTATTAGGATTATACGGATTATAGTGTAGTTTTTGGTATGGATTACTTGATGGTCTTTGATGTAATCATAAGAAGGTCTTTGGTGTAATTCCAAGATAGTGGAATGTAAAAATGTGTACATGAAATGTACTTCATATGTTTTGGTAAGAAGCAAAATAACATTTTAATATTCTAATTCACATGAATTAACATATTTGACAGGTAAATATATGTAATAACGTATAGTTTATTTATTGTGATACAAAATAAACCATGTCAAATGATGAATATTCAAAATCTACATAACTTATTTTCATCATAGACGAATATTGTTTTTAATATATAGTGTAGCATACAAATACGTGGTTATATAGACAAATAAAATGTCACAACTTTCATACTACTTTATATAAATTTGAGATTATTACAATTTATATTTGCGTTAACTAACATAATGTATTTATGTACGTAGTACACTTTTTTTTGCACGCATTAGCTTAAAATAGCAATAAACTTAATTCCTTAAAATTCTCCATTATACCAATTAAATTTATCAAATTTTATTTAATTATATATTTTCATATTTAACTGTACAACTTGTATATAATTTGTTTATTAGAAACTATGATCAAATTATTGTGTTTATTTTCCCTTTTTTTTAGTTTTTTTTTTAATATTTAAGGTTGTTTTGGTTAGCGGTAGTTGTGTAGGAGGCATCATGAAATACATGTCGTTTAGAAGGGTGCTTCTAGTGGGTGAGAGAGGTTGGTCGCTAGGAGACGCATGTCGGATTGGTGATGCGGTATGTATTTTTTTTTTTTTTTAAATCTATATGCAATGCTCGATGTATTTGATTATCTCGATGTATTTTTTTTTCATTTCCTTTTGCACCTCTATAATTTTTGTTGTTGTTATATTTTTATTACTTATGTTTGTTTCTCACTTGTCATGCCACGTGATTTTGTTTTTTACTTTTATTTGTTTTTTCCAATCGCAGTGCATTTTATATATATTGCTAGATAACGTGATTTCAGACAAATTTACATGGAATATTCTATATTATCCCTTCAATACGATATATTAATTAATTTTGTTAGACTATTAAAATATCTGAAGACGTTATATGGAAATATATGTTAAAAACATGTTCTTTAACTCTCTTTTGTATTCAACTAATTTAAATTGTGGGGGTATATATCAAAAGAGGGGATACCATTTATAAATAACGCAAAATTTTGAGTGATGAAATGTGATTGTTATTTATCGTATAACTTAATCTAACAATCATACCCCAAAAATCAAATTTTATTATTTTTTTGATAATTTAATTATTGCTTACTTTATATTAAAAGCCCAAATTTTAATGTTTATTGTATTCTCATTTATGTTTAATGCATTAAATTTCTTTAACTTTTTTCTTTTTTCTTTTTTTAAATAATTGATGATGATGTGGCTTGATAAAATGCTATTAAAAGGCGGAATGGTGAGTTTTGGTGCTTTATATTGTCTTTTTATTATATTTATAGATTTTACGTTACATTTTTTCCTGAGGAGACAATTCTTATAGAGTTTGTAGAGTTTCCCGTAATTAGTGAGTGTAAATCTGTATTGTAAATAAAGGAATTATTTTCAAAGCAAATTTACGATTGAAATAATATAATAAGAAAATGAGATAGCGTCACCGGATCGAACTCATTTTTAGTATCACCCAAGATATTTAGTAAAATATTACGATAGGGTATAATAGAAATATTTTATTGAACAATCTTACTACAATTAAATAAGGCTTCTCAAATCGTTAGTTATTGTGAATGAATAAATGAAACTCAAGATTTAAGCTACTAGAATATAAATAAACAATCTAATTTGATTTTTTGATGCCCATTTCATATGTCAGAATATTTTAGTTAATTGTTGATTTGTATTTATAATTTCAACTATACCCATGCTATTTTATTTTGGTAAAGTCACAAAAAATACTAAGTAATTAACAAATATATCCTTGGTGGTTAGGTATCACGTGTTGACGCTATCTCATTTTACTTCATTCTTGTATTATTGATTATTGATGTAATGATATAATATCATCATATTTTTATAATGAAGAATAAGAGAAATTAATTTAAGTTCAACCGTCATTCTAATTTTGAGTGAGTATTAAACTTTGTTTTTCTACCTCTTTATACTATTAACTTAGTTGATTATAACACTATATTAAAATTGCAGTTAGGTGATTTTACTAAGTTAATTGTATGTGGCCTTTTCTATATGACTAAATCTAGTATTTGCACGGGATTCACTTAAGTTCATAGTAAAAGGACAACAAGAGCACATAGCAAACATGCGTAGGATCGCACAAAAAAAGAGCTAGGAGGAGCGAAGAAGATAGCAGCACAGAGAGAAGGACAGAAACAAAGTAATAATCCCTTCGTTTCGACTCGATTTCGTTTTGATTTCTTTGAGGTTTTTGAGATTGTGCTATTGATTTGAATAATTAATTAGTCTTTTGGGTATTTATACAAGATTCGTAATTTGACTCTTTTATTGTGTTTGTTAATTTAGACCGATCACCCAGGTTATTTTCATAAATCGATAGTTAAGCTGATAATAATTTTGATTACGCTCCAGCGTTCTGGTATAATCTAAATTATTAGAGTCTTGTGTAATAATTGGATTTATATATAATTCTTGTGTTCTGCTTATATCTTGTTCAGTTGATTAGTGCACTTATTTCTACTAGGTTTGTTGATTTAATTCGTGCGTTCATGGTTAAATTGATAAATTTGATTAGGATTGGACTTGCGTGCGTTCACAGGGTTTAACGAGTAAGAAAGATAAAATTGCTAGTCAACTAGTGTTCAAGGAATTAGCTGGTTTATTAATTTATCCGATAAATAATTAAGTGAATCGATGATTTAACCCAATATCATCTATATAAAATTACACGTCTTCGTCCTATTTATTCACCATACGAGTTTCCCTTCCTTACATTTAATTGTGAGTTTTAGTATTAGTTTAATACTTGTTTAGTGTTAACTTAGTTTAGTCTAGTATAAAATCAACAACTCAAACAACCCCAATCCCCCTTCCCCCTCAATTTATATATTTATACTTATTTATATTATAATATAAGAGTTTAAGGAAATAAAATATGTCCATATGGATTCGACCCTTAGTTGCCCTACTACTAGTTAGCTAGTGTTTGTAAGTGAAATATAAATTTAATTGTGAATGCGGAAACAACAAGTATTAAGATCCCCATTTAAAAAAGCGTGTTTATTAACATTCAAATATTTTACAACAAGTCTCATTGAAGGCGGTCATATCCGTCTTCAATGGAGACGGGTCGGATTGTCTCTTATAAAGAGGCAAGAGGTAGACTTTCTTGAAATCGTAAAGGTTGACCCACATTTTAGATATGGCGATGTTTCCGTTCTTCTCGGCCGCTTTGTTGACACTAATCCGCCATCGAAGTTTGATGGAAAATTCCCTTTTCAGCAAAAAATTAGGAGCGCGCAAGTAGAAAACCATCTATTTATATCCATACTAGGTTTGATACCCGATCCCGCCCGTACTGCCTCTATTTACCATTTAAATTTTATTTAATATAATATATAATTGCGTTTGATTGGTCTAACAATATACATTTATCATCATTCATAATATACTTTTCTATATGAAATATATGATGAGATGTAAAATTATTAAATTATGAGAAACAATTAATTCTTCATCTGTTAATATTATTTATTTCACAGCATCTCATGCTAATACTATCACGTTTAATACTCCCCCGGTTATTATTGTTTCTTTCATTAATCTCGCTATTTTTGCAAGTACTTTCACTATTCTCGTTAATTTTACCAAGCTTATTATTTTATTATATATTGAATACACCCACAACTATTATTGTTTTTTTACTAACTGTATTTGAATTATTTATATGTATTTAAATAAATTAAATATTAATACCTTATTAGAATGACATTTAAAAGTATCCATTATTTTTCAATACCCAACAACAACTACTATTACAATATATGTAAATCATATTGTCATTACATGATGTAATAATATTTAATTAAGGAAAGTTATGTAATTATTTTCATATTTTTCGTATTTTTCAAATTATTATTGTACTCTTAGATTTTAGTTGTATATCTATAATAATTATTTTCCTAGTACTATTATCTACTTTGATACACTAAGGCTCTGTTCGGTAAAACTAGCTGAAAATGTATCTGAAACCTGAAAAAACACCTGAAACCTGAAAATGTACCTGAAACCTGAAAATGTAGCTGGAAATTATGACCTGAAAAGGTACCTGTTTTTTATTAGAACTGTTTGGAAATTAACATAAAAGGTAGCTGATATTTGGACAAATGACGTAAAAGGACATGGTTAATTATTGTTTTCGTTTATTATGTTTTTAGTATTGTTATTTTTGTGTTATTGTCGTTCGCGTTGTCGTTGAGTAATTATAATGTAATTTGTTTTCCAGTATATTTGCAAAGCTCTTCAATATTTTTCAAAACAAATGGAAACAATAATTTATATAACACGATTACTTAAAAAAAAACTCAAATTGTCATTTAACAATGTACTTTATTGATACGTAAGTAATTCTCTATTAAACTATAAATAAAAAAAATAAACTAAGTTGGGTTTATTTGAGATCATAAATATAAAAAAATAGTAATATTTTAATATAAAAAGTAAAGGGTAAAAAAGGTAGGTTAAAAAAATGAAGTACCTGAAATTTCAAATGCTACCCCGGGTAGCATTTCATTTCGGGTACCTTATTTAGGTAGAAATGTTACTTGTCAAACGTGTCTAAACACTACTACAAATTCAGGCAACAACAACGCCCCATCAACAACGCATACTCACGAAAATTAAGAAAAACCGTTGTGGAATGGATAATTATTTTTCCGCGAAATTTTATTAAAACTAATAACAACGGTATTAATTTTTCGTCCGTTGTTATTAGTTTTAACAATGCGGTGAACTAAAATAACCGTTGTAAATATATAAACTAATAACAACAGTTTAATCTATATCTGTTGTTATTAATTTGGCGCAAAATGAGGTAAAGTAATAACAACGGTCACGAACAAACCCGTTGTTATAATGTGTTATTAATTTGGCGCAAAATTTGGCGTAAATTAATTACAACGGATAATATTTTGTTGTACGTTGTTGTTAGTTGTAACAACGGTTAGAACTTTGTTAACCGTTGTAAATATATAAACTAATAACAACAGTTTACTATGAATAATAACCGTTGTCAATATTTCTTAATAAAGATGAAAAAAACACACAACACTAATAATACTGTACTGCAACACAAAAACACAAACACAAAGCGATTATACTGCAACACAAAATCCACAAACATACTCCCTGGTCGTCTCTCAGTCATCATTTCCGTCTGCTATTTCTTATTAATCAGGTATTCTAATAATTTTGCTTTATTGATTTCCTGAATTTCGTTTATTTGTGAATTAGTTGCCTTATACTCCTATATACATTGCATTTTCTGAATTAGTTGGCTTATTATTGAATTAGTTTTAATTAGTTGGATTTTCTGAATTACTTGGCTTACTATATATATTACGAATGTAGACAAATGACTCAAACTTGGATGAATGCTGCGAATACGAGTGACCCAAACTATAAGGATGGTTTAGCTGAATTTTATGAAGTAGTTGCGAACAACTTGATTGCTTCTTCTAGTATTCCATGCCCTTGTGAAAGATGTGGTAATATTAGGTATATGGCTATGCCGGACGTTAAAATTCACCTAGAAAAGTATAGTTTTAGTCGATCCTATACCCGTTGGATTTTTCATGGGGAATCATTAGAGGAAGAGAATAGCTTTGAAGAAGATGATCTTGAGGTATACGAAAGGATAACTGATGATCCCGAGTTTGCCGAGTATGTTGAGTTGGAAGCAGACAAGTTGAATGTTGGGTCTACAGATAATGAAGAAAACGATGATGAATCAAATGCTTTTGAAGATAACAACATTAATTTGGATGACCTTGACAACATGTATGAGAAGTTGTGTGAGTCTGAAGCGCCTCTGTACCCTGGTTGTAAGTACACAAAGATGTCGGTTGTGGTGAAGTTGTATAATATCAAGGGGGCAAATAGGGTTAGTGACACGTGTTTCACTAGTTTATTAGCCTTGATAAACGACATGCTTCCAGATGGTAATGTTCTTCCGGTTAAGACAAATGAGGCTAAAAAACTAATTAGAGGGGTGGGTATGAAATATGAGAAAATACATGCATGTCCAAATGACTGCGTATTATATCAAAAATTATATCAAAACTTAACCAATTGTCAGGTTTGTTTTGTGTGGTGTTATAAGGATAAGGAAGGGATCCCGGCTAAGGTGTTATGGTATTTTCCAGTGATACCAAGATTCATAAGGATGTTTGCGAATAGCAATGATTCAAAAATGTTAACTTGGCATGAAACTGGAAGAATAAATGATGGGAAGCTAAGACACCCGGCAGATGGTATGCAATGGAAATCGTTCGACGCTAAGTATCCCGAGTTCGACATTGAACCTAGAAACTTACGTCTAGCGCTGTCCACTGATGGAATGAACCCACATGGAAACATGAGTAACCAACATAGTACTTGGCCAGTAGTGTTGGCAATATATAACTTACCTCCATATGTGTGCATGAAAAGAAAGTACTTGATGTTGTCGTTGTTAATTTCCGGCCCTAAACAACCTGGAAATAATATAGATGTCTATTTGGAACCTCTTTTAGATGATTTGCGAATTTTGTGGGATAGTGGGATAGAAGTATTTGATGCATATAGGAATGAAACTTTCAATTTGAGAGCGATGTTATTGTGTACAATAACCGACTATCCGGCTTATGGCGACCTTTCTGGGCATACGGTGCATGGGAAAGAGGCATGTCCATTGTGTGGGGAGGATATCGAGTCTGAATACTTGAAATGTTCTCATAAGTATGTGTATTTGGGAAATAGGAGGAGCTTCGATCCTGACCATTGTTATCGCAAGCAGCAGAAAGCATTTAATGGGCGTCAAGAACTTCGTCAACCTCCTAGAATTTTGAGTGGGCATGAAGTTTATCAGAAAGTAAAGCATATTGAGATAAAATATGGGAAGAAGAACGGCTCTAAATTGTCTACTCGTGGGTATAAGAAAAGATCCATATTTTTTGATAAACTTCCATATTGGCCTGACCTGGAGGTCAAGCATTGCCTCGATTTCATGCACATTGAGAAAAATATGCAAATGGTAATATTATCAATACCCTCCTGGATGTTCCCGGTAAAACAAAGGATAGCGCCGCAGCTAGGGAAGATATGAAAATGGTGGGTATTAGGCTAGAGTTGGCACCACAGAAGAGAGGTAATGGTACATTTTTATCGCAAGCAGCTTATACCCTTTCACGGAATGAGAAAAAAGAATTTTGTGCATGCTTGAATGGAATTAAAGTGCCATATGGTTATTCGTCCAACATCAAAAGCCTTTTGCCGATGCAAGACCTAAAACTCACCGGGTTAAAGTCATATGATTGCCACACTTTGATGCAACAATAATTACTATCCGTTGTTATTCGTTCCATTTTACCTGAAAAGGTACGATATGCTATTACCAGATTCTGTCTCTTCTTCCAGTCCATATGCGGTAAAGTCATCGATCCCGATGATGCGTATTCATTGCAGGACCTCGTTGTCACCTCTCTTTGTCATTTTGAAATGTATTTTCCACCCTCTTTCTTCACTATCATGATTCACCTGACCACTCACTTGGTTAGGGAGATTTTGTTCCTTGGGCCCGTGTACTTGAGATACCAGTATCCTTTCGAAAGATTGATGAAAGTCTACAAGGACTATACATCTAATCGATATCGTCCAGAAGGTTGTATTGCTGAACGTGCTATATTAGACGAAGCTCTTGCATATTGTTACGCTCATCTCTCCCCTGAGGAGTTAATTGGCGTTCCAAAGAATCATCATAGTGACTGGATGACCGGAAAAGGTATTAGGGGCCGGGTTGAAAAAATTGTGGCACGTGACATGTTACATTTAGCACAAACGTATGTGCCAAACAACGAAGATGAGGTGCAACCTTATATTCAACAACACAAAGATGAGCTCAAATACGATCACCCAAACAAGAGCGAGATGTGGATTGCAAACGAGCATAAGAAGACATTTGGAGAGTGGTTTAGGAATGTTGTCTTGGAGTATAAGAATTTGTATGGTGATGACATCTCTCCTAGGTTACTACGTCTTGGGTTAGGTCCAAATGCCAGGGCCACTTTTTTCAGCGGTTTTGCTATTAATGGTTATACTTTTTACACCCGCGAGCAAGATGAGTTGAGCACAATGCAAAATAGTGGTGTGAGTTCTGAATTTGAGGCAATGCACTTTGCTACTTCAAAAGATAAAAACCTATTTGGGGAAAATGCCTTTATTATGGTGTTATTCAAGAAATATTGGTATTAGATTACATTGATTTCACAATACCTCTGTTTCGATGTAACTGGGTTGATAACAACAACAATTGTGTTCGAAAGGATAAAATGGGATTTACGTTGGTCAATTTGGATAAGGTTGGCAATAATAAGGATGATCCTTTCATAATGGCATCCCAAGCTAAACAAGTGTTCTATGTCACCGATTCTATGGATAAGAAGTGGTATGTTGTACTATCTATAAGGAGTAGACGGGGTGCACCCGATAATGGTGGGGTTAATGATCAGCATGTTGTGTTTGAGGGAATGGATCACTCTTCCACTGTATCTTATTTCGACAATGTTGACACTGATCATGATAACATTGAAAGCATCTATATGCGTGATGATCATGGTGAAGGTATTTGGGTTAACAAAGAAACTATGTCGGGCACGAAACGTCCCCGATCCTGAGGTGGTTAATAATGTGAGGTATTAACTATTTTTTTAAATAACTATCTTTCTGATTATTGTTCAAGATGTGTAGTCATTCAGTGTATTGTCTTTAGCTTTTGTTAGCTTTGGTCATTGTTGAAGATTCCCAAATTATTTAGCTTTTGGTCATTCAGTATACAATATACAGTCTCCATGTTTTGGTTTCTGCTGATTATTATTGCAGTGTATAATGCTTATGCTATTGCTGTCTCTTTTTATAATTAAAAAAAAATAAAGGTAAGCAGCAACAACGGTTGTTCTAAATATACCCGTTGTTATTGCTTATAACAACAGTTATTAATCACAAACCGTTTTCATAGTTTTTATTAATCACAACGGGTATACGACTTTAACCGTGGTCATTACTGTATCACAACGGTTTGTTTATAATAACCGTTGTCAATATTTGTTAATAAAGATGAAGAAAACACACAACACTAATAATACGACTGTACTGCAACACAAAAACTCTATCACAAAGCGATCATACTGCACCACTAAGACATACTCCCTGATCGTCTTTCTGTCATCATCTCCCTTATTAATCAGATATTATTTTTATTAACTATTTCTTATTAAGATTTTCTATCTAGATTGTTCAATTCTTATTATTGAATTGTGGATTTCCTGAATGTCGTTTATTATTGAATTTTTGAATTAGTTCATTTCTAATTTTGCTTTATCGATTGAATAGCTTTGAATTGAATTTGTGAATTAGTGTATTATTGAATTTATGACCATTTTTAAATTTAGTTTAATTACTTCTAATCTTAAGTCAAAAAATAAATTAACGTATCAACATTAATATTATTAAATAATAAGTTCAGACGGCGCCACACACAAATGGCGCCGAAACAACCAAACAACAACAACAACAAACAAAATTGAGTCCGGGTAAATCTCCCGGATAGCTGCTACCGCTAGAGCATATGCATCAATCGGGTCAGCCTCGGCCAGAACCAACCCATCCCACTGCTCTACCTGGGTCACTTGAACGAGGTCGACCCCATTTGGGAAACGGTGACGGTCATGTTCGGTGCTACCCATAGATCAGATATGGCCTAGGCTGGTGGTCCGTGCTCTCAATCCAATCTTTTCGCCCATGCCCGGCCTTGTCAAACAGTATTGACAGTTTGAATGCGGACGCACGATGAGCATCGGTCATCCCAAACTCGAAAATGAGATCCCCTGTAAAGTACCTACGATGAAAATTTGGCCACATCTTTTTGGTTAAGTAGCCATTTCGAATAAGCGTATCACGGAGTTTCTTGTAGCTTTTACATACAACGTAGCCACCCTCAATATGAGCAGGCATTTGTGTCATGATGCAAGCATATAGTTTAGTAAAATTTTCAGACATTTTGTATGGTTGATGTTAGTATTTTGGGGGAATACAAAGATGTTATTGATTGGAGTTGTGAAATTTTGTATGTGGTTGATAGCCTTGTATTGAGGCTGTACTTATAGAGAGTTATTGATTCACATGCATTGGTTCACATGCATTGATTCACATGCATTTACATTTCCCAAAACGACTATACATTCACATGCAGTTATTGATTGAGTATATGTGTGAATGTATATATGCAGTTACATTTCCTATGCAGCCAATGCAGTTAATGTGGTAATATGCACTTACTGTAATATGCAGTAACTAATGTCCACAACGGTTATAAACAAAGGACCCGTTGTGGTTGTCTCTATTTGGATTTTCATATTGGCGCAAATAGGGTGAAAATATATAACAACGGCTATGTTGAGAAATAACAACGGTTATTACTTAATAAAACCGTTGTTATTACTTTCCACAACGGTTTTACTGACTACAACCGTTGTGGAAAGTAATAACAACGGTTTTATTAAGTAATAACCGTTATTATTTCTCAACATTATTTTTTTTAATTCCAAGATATTGCAATCCAAACCCGTGAATAAACAACAGCAGAACAACTGTAACAGCAGAAACAACAACATCATTGATTAAAGCATCCATTGAACATCATCAATGGCAGCATAACCCCTCTATAAATACAGCCTCAAAACCCCTCCTTTAAATATTACATAACCCTAATTAATTACTCCAAAAATTAACATCATCAATGGCAGCAGTTAACCTTCCTAACAATGAGACGACCCTTGCAAAATTGATTGCAGATGAGGAGGAGGCTCTTGCCGTAATTCCCGCCGATCATCACCCATTGATTAAAGCATCCATTGAACATCGAAGGGATTATTGGATTAAGAGGCTTGAAGCAGTCCGACTTGTCAACCAAGCGTCGTCATCATCATCGTCCTCTGGCTACCCACGTCGGCCTGATACTCGCAGGTTGGATGCCGCAAGAGATATGTTGAGCTGTACCCGTCCTACCTTATCTCCACATGCAAGACGTGTACTTGCATGCATTGAATCTGTTATTGCAAAATACGAGGTTAATGATCCGGAAGTCATCAGTATTATCAATATTGTTCCGGATTGTTGGTGGCAGTGTGAGAAAAGCTTTTTACTCTTAAATGGAATTGTTCCGGATTATTTAAAATCTTTATTTATTTGATGTCGGATGAATGTAATGTACTGTAATATAAAATCTAGGTTATTCCTAATGAAATAATCAATGAGAAAGAATGTTGTTTAAAGTGTTTGAATTGATCTGATTAATTCCGTTGATGTTCAATCTTTTGATGTTTGATCAATAGCGATAATCTACTATATATAAAAGGGTTTAGGGTTTACGTTTTTAGGGTTAGGGTTTAGGGTTTAGGGTTTAGGGTTTAGAGTTTAGGGTTTAGGGTTTAGGGTTATTTTGAAGTAACGCACCTATACTAATAATATATATATATATATATATATATATATATATATATATATATATATATATATATATAGAGAGAGAGAGAGAGAGAGAGAAAGGTTCAAATGAGTCCTTCATATCTTTTGAGTCCCTAAGTCCTCTTATGAGCCCTTAGATCTTTCAAGTTGGGTGGTTGAGATTAAAAGCAAAAAGTAACCATTACACTAATTCCTTACTTATACACTAATTAATTATCTTTCTCTCTCTAGTTTAAAGTTGATGACATTTTAGCATTTTTAGGGTTTAACTTTTGTTTTCAAGGGTAACTTTTGTTTTTTTTACGAGTGTGCAGTTTTACAAGTGTAACTTTGATCTTTTACGAGTGTAACTTTAATCCAAAAAAGTGTAACCTTATACTAAAAAATGATTTTACGACAAAATTTTGACATTTTACGTATTTTCAGAGTGTAACTTTAGCCTTTTACAAGTGTAACTTTAATTCAAAAAAGTGTAACCTTTTACTAAAAAAATGATTTTACGACAAGATTTTAACTTTTTACGTATTTTCAGAGTGTAACTTTAGCCTTTTACAAGTGTAACTTTAATTCAAAAAAGCGTAACCTTTTACTAAAAAATGATTTTACGACAAGACTTTTGTTTTTTTACAAGTATGAGGTTTTACAAGTGTAACTTTGATTTTTTACGAGTGTAACTTTAATACAAAATAGTGAAACTTTATGCTAAAAAATGATTTTAAGACACGGTTTTGACATTTTTCGTATTTTTAGAGTGTAACTTTACACTTTCACAAGTGTAACTTTAATCCAAAATAATGTATTTTTATACTGAAAAGTGATTTTACGACAATTTCTTGATATTTTCCATATTTTTAAAGTGTAACTTTAGCGTTTTACAAGTGTAACTTTAATCCAAAATAATGTACTTTTATACTAAAAAGTGATTTTAAGACAAGTTCTCGACATTTTCCATATTTTTATAGTGTAACTTTAAGTTTTTTTACAAGTGTAATTTTATTTTTGAATTATATGGCATCTTATTTTTGAATTTTAAAATTTTAACTAATTTAAAGTGTAACTCTGACCTTTTCAGAATGTAACTTTATTATATAGAAAGTGTAACTTTAGTCCTTTATAGTCTTTTCAGAAAGTAACTTTAATATATTGAGAGTGTAACTTTAGTCATATAAAGTGTAACTTTAGTCATATAAAGTGTAACTTTTACCCATTGATAGTGTATATTTAGTCCACTTAAAGTATAACTTTAACCCACTTTGAATGTAACATCAATCATTTGAGAGTGTAACTTCAATCCATCAACAACCTCCGTCTTAATAGGATTATTTTTTTAAAAATTTAGTTCGTATTTATTAGATCTAAAATTAAAATCAACTAAATAAGTAAAAAAAAAAATATATGTAAAACTTTGTTTATTGATTTTTTGAAAGTAATGGTACTTTTTAGTAAATCTAAAAATGGAGGGAAAAAAAAGTAACAATAAATCTGTAATCTATTTTGAGAGTGTAACTTTAGTTCGTTGAATGTGTAACTTTAGTTCGTTGAATGTGTAATTTCAGTCTACTAAAAACCTCCGTCGTCGTCACTCATAACACGAAATAAACACCACAAATATTTTTGTCAGAAATCTATTTTTATTTTGTAGATCTAAAATTGGCGAAAAAACAAAAAAAAATAAAGGAAAATAAAAGAGTTGATCTAAAAGTAATAAAATTAAAAGGAAAAAAAGGAATGAAAAGGAATTACTAGTAGATCTAAAAAAAAGGAAACAAAAAAAAGAGAGAAAGAGAAGAAGACGGAGGGAGGGAGAGGAGAGATGAGGGAAAGGAAAGACGAAGGGAAGGCGGTGGCGCGTCGGGTGGACCACGACAGAGAGGAGCGTTGGTGGTGACTGGTGGCCGGAGTGGAAGAGGCAGAGGAGCCGGCATGGAGTAGATCTAGGTTTGTTTTTTTGTTTTTTGTTTTTTTTGTGGTGGAGTAGGTGGTTGAGTGGTGGTGTGGTCGTGGGTCTCGTGGCTCGGTGGTCGGCGCTGCGAGAAGGAAGAGGGGGAAGGCAGAGGAGGGTGGTGGTGGGTTGTGGGGGTAGAGGGTGGAGGGTGGGGTGGTAGATCTTGTTTTTTGTGGGTTTTTTTTTCGGTATTGGTGGTGGACGGCAGTGGCCAGCGGTGGACGGAGGTGGACGGCGGTTGACGGCGGTTGACGGCGGTGGACGGCGGTGGACGGCGGTGGCCAGCAGTGGACGTCGGTGGCCAGCAGTGGCCGACGGAGTAGAGGAAGAGAGAAAGTGAGGGAAGAATTTAAAGAGAGGAGAATTGGGATTTTTAGAGAGAAGGAGGAGGGAGTTTTAGAGAGAAGTAGAAAGTGTTTTGAATGAATGAATTATGTGGGTATTGAGTGAGATAGAGGGATGTATTAGTGGATTAATTAGTGTGGTAGTGAGAGAGTGGGGTTAAACACCTCTTTAATGACATTTTTTGTGTTTTAATCTAAGCCATCCATCTTCAAGATCCAAGGGCCTCTAAGAGGACTCATGGACTCACTCTTTTGGGGTGGACTCATTTGATCTCATTACTATATATATATATATATATATATATATATATATATATATATATATATATATATATATATATATATATAGAGAGAGAGATAGGTTCAAATAAGTCCACCCCTTCCCTTTGAGTCCTTGAGTCCTCATCTCAACCCTTAGATCAAGAGAATCAATGGTTAAGATTAAAACAAAATGGAGGGCCAAGATTGTGAGACACACCCAATCCAACTTCTTCAAACCCTAGTACTTAAACCCTTCATTCACATCATTTCTCTCATTCTCACAACTTCCATTATCTCTCTACCTCCCTTCTCTCTCTACATACATCTAAAAAACCCAAAAAAACTCCCTCCTTCCCTCACCACCGCCGAACAGCCCCACCACCGCCACTCCACCGCCATTCCTCCACCTCCATTCCTCCACTGCCACTCCACCAGTGCCACACCACCGAAACCAACTAACACCGCCACCGTCTGCCGCCACCTGACTACCCACGACCACCGAAACCAACGAACACCACCACCGCTCTCCTCCTCCTTGTTATCCTACTTCCGCCGCCTGCAATGTTGTCGCCGTCGCCCCCACCTGCTCCCCGCCGCAACTTCCTCCTCCCTTTTCGACCTCCTCCCTTTTCGTACACCACCACAAACACCACACCCACCGTCATCCTTCCGCCTTCATTCTCGGCCTCCTCCTCCCGCCTCCATCCTCCCCTCTGCCTCCCTCCTCTTTCCGTCCCTTTATTTTTTTTTCTATTTTCCAGATCTTGTTTTGGCTGGTGTGGGTTGCGGTAGTGGTGGTGGTGGTGTGGGGGCAGTGGGTCGACGGCGACAGCAGTAGGGAAAGGAGGATGAGGGGTTTGGGGTGGTGGGTCGGAATCGCGGCAGAAGGTGGGGGGTTGGTGGCGGCAGTGGGGTGTTGTTGATGTCGCCGCCTCCTCATTTTTGTATATTTTATTTTTTCTACATCTACTTTGTTTTTTTCAGATTCACTTTTTTATTTATAAAATCTCGTTTTTAATTTTCAAAGTTCCTTATGTTTTTCTAGTTTTTAATTTAGGCCTCGTATTTTGTTTATTAGTTTTCGTTTTTTTTTTGGTTTGGTGGATTTTTTTTAGATCTCTTTATATTTTTCTTTTTTTATTAGATATTAGATCTAGGTTTTTTTTTTGTTGTTGGTCAATTATAGTTGTTGGTGACAGAGGAGGGGTAATGGTTGTTTCTATATCTAAAGTTACATCATTATAGACTAAAGATTCAAAATTATGAACTAAAGTTACACTAATATGGGCTGAAGTTACACTAGTATATACTAAAGTTACACTAGTATGGGCTAAAGTTTCACTAGTATGGGCTAAAGTTTCACTAGTATGTACTAAAGTTTCACTAGCATGTACTAAAGTTTCACTAGCATGTACTAAAGTTTCACTAGCATGTACTAAAGTTTCACTAGCATGTACTAAAGTTTCACTAGTATGGACTAAAGTTTCACAAGTATGGACTAAAGTTTCACTAGTATGTACTAAAGTTTCACAATTATAGACTAAAGTTGCACTGGACTAAAGTTATCTTATTAAGGACTAAAGTTACTTAATTAATGATTATAGTTACATTAGTATGGACTGAAATTACACTAGAAAAGACTAAAGTTACCTAAACATGAGTTACACTATAATTGACTAAAGTTACACAGTTAATAAATGAAGTTTCACTAATAAAGGTTAAAGTTACACTTATTAAAATATTAAAATTAATTCATATTTTAACTTAAAGTTACGCAAGTAAGAATTAAAGTTACACTCATAAAAAACTAAAATCACATAAATTTGTTTAAAAATTATATAAATTCAAATTTATATACTCGAAATCACATTTTAATTTAAAGTTACAAAAATGATGGTTGAAGTTTCATTCCTAATGACTAAAGTTCGGCTCATAAAAAAACAAAAATCACATATATTTGTCTTAAAATTACATAAATTCAAATTTATATATTCGAAATCACAATTTAGTTTAAAGTTACACAAATAATGGTTGAAGTTACACTTTTAATGACTAAAGTTACCCTCATAAAAAGGTAAAAATCACATAAACTTATCTTAAAGTTACATAAATTCAAATTTATATACTCGAAATCATATTTTATTTTGAAGTTACACAAATAATGGTTGAAGTTACACTTTTAATGACTAAAGTTACATCATTATGTCCTCGTAATGTAGGTGAAAGTCATTAAAACCCACTCATTTGGTTCTAATCTTGTCCCTTCATTTTGTTCTAATCTTGTCCATTCATTTTTCTTTTAATCTTAGCCTTCCATCTTGTTCTAATCTTGTCCCTTCATCTCTTTCATCCAAAGGGCAAGATGAGGACTCATGGACTCAATTTTGAAGGTGGACTCATTATAACTTGTCTCTCTCTCTCTCTCTCTCTCTCTCTCTATATATATATATATATATATATATATATATATATATATATATATATATATATATTATACTTTGTATTACATTAGTTTGATCTAATTAATTAAAAGTGATCCGACCCGAAAATGATACTTAATAATCACGCGGATAATAAATAAGGATTCTATCGAATTAAATTAAATAACTCGATACTAGCTAATTAATTTTGGGTCGGATCAGTTTCAGGTTATTGATGCAAAAACGGCCCGACTCGATATATAACCTCATCCGCTTGAGCTGGAAATGATCGACGACAATTAACATTCCCAAAACAGACACGAAAGCAGAAAGGACCCGGCCCTCGCTCGCTCCCCGACCCAAATTAACCCGGTAAAGTTACATAGCCTACGAATCTAACCCGATCGGAATATGACCCAGACCATTTATATGTTGATAAAACGTAATAAGTAATTAGTGATAAATGTGGGGTAGTTTTGAGGGCCGTCAATATATGAAAATAACCATTTGTTGATAAAACGTAAGCGAGACGATAAATAACAAAAATCGTAAAGATAATGGAAAATAGCTGTGGATTTTATTATTGTAAGGGGTTTCTTCAATTTAAGGTGGTTAGTTATTTGATTATAAAGATCGAACTAAATAGGTGGTAAGTTGTAAACTTTTGAACCCAATAATATATTATAGGTGGTAAAAAGCAAAAACCGTCCGTTTTGAGCATATATATATATATGCATCAATAACCGTCCCTTTTAGCGTACTTGAACGAAGTCGATCGACCCCATTATTTAATTTGGGAAACATTGACGTGTATATACAATACTTGCATGCATTGATGAATCTGTTATTGCAAAATACGAGGTTAATGATCCGGAAGTCATCAGTATTATATATCATCAATATTATGATCATGTTCCGAAATCACCTGATCCGAAACCACCTGATGACACGTAACTCCGACCCAAAAGCGATCGACCCGAAGTAGCTACTAGCTAGATAGTGGATTGCCCGATCCGTAACTGGCCACCCGATCAGTTTCAGGTTAGTGATGCGTGCGCGTGATTATAATAACCAGTACCTTAAAAAGAAAATGACCCGATTCGAGAATCACTAGACTCGATATATAAAACCACATCCGCTTGACCTGAAAATTATCGACGACCCGCCCAATTATTAACATTCCTGAAACAGACACGAAAGCCGAGCTAATAATTAAACGTAACTTATGCCTATAATATACAAATCGTTAAATAACATAACAATTTTGATGTACTATACCTATATATATATTATGAAATTAATTAAATTTAATTAAATTTAAAGCAAAGTTAAATAAATTAAACGTGATTAATGAATTTATTTTCATGCCTCAAAATTTAATACCGCGCGCGCGTATCTGAAAAATTAAAAAAAAACACACAATCTATAACAACAGTTATTGAATACTACCGTTGTTATTACTTTCAACAACGGGTCATACTAAAGAAACCGTTGTCATAGTGTTTATTAGATTTATCCTTTTGGCGCATTTTGGTGAAAATATATAACAACGGGTGTACTTTAACCGTTGTCATTACTCGATAACAACGGTGTTGTTTAGTATAACCGTTGTCAATAGTTTCTCTTAATAAAAACTAATTTACAATCCTATAGAGTAAATTAACACTCAAATAATTTACAATCACATTATCATCGTCATCATCATCATCCTCGTTTACAACACAAATCTTTTTGTTTATTATCATCATCATCCTCCTCGTTCTCTTGATCATTATCCTGCTCGTTCTCTTTATCATCATCCTTTTTTCATTTTCATTATCAGGTAATTTTTTGTGTTTCGTCTTTAGGGTTTTAAGATTGAAGTTCATCTTTTTGTTTTCATTTTCTATTTATCGTTCTCTTTATCATCTAGTTTCATTCCTTTGTAAGTTTTTAGAGTTTTAGAATCTCTGCATGACTCTTTATTTGTTTAGTTACTATTCATTCCTTTTAAGGTCTTAGGGTTTTAGAATCGCTGCATGCATGACTCTGTTCCGTTATTATTTCATTTCTTTTGAAGGTTTTAGGGTTTTAGGATTATCATGGGTGAAAAACGGAAAAGAGTAGAAAACAATTATAAGGGGGATAAGCCTGGTGAGAGGGGTGCTTCGAAGTGCCCTGCAACCCTTGCAGCTATAGCGGCAAAACAGCCGCTGCCTATAAATTGGAGTATGAAAGGTGTTCCTACTGGTCCAAATGCTGGCCATTTATCCACTTGGATTGGAGTTACAACCAAACAGTTTGCGCCTATTGATTTAGATGATTTCAGGAATCTAAATCCTGTATTGCAGAAGTTACACTTGAACCGTATAAAGGTATGATAATTACTTAAGGCAGAAGTTATGATATTAGACAGGAAGCTGTATAAAGGTACTATTACATAAGGCAGGAAGTCGTATAAAGGTTCGTATAAAGGTATGATATTAGACAGCCGCTTATTAGTATATATGATGATGATCCAGGAAGCTTTCGATATTCCCGACTGCCATGATAAGTATCTATTACATAAGGCAGCGGCAGTCTTAAGGCAGTGGAGGTGTGACCTTGCCAAATTACACTTGTATGTCGACAAGGAGACGGGGGAGATGCATAAGAGCCCACCGACAAAGTACCCCAACATCACTCAGCAACAATGGGATAATTATAAGGCGAAACGAGCTACTGAAAAGTTTCAGGTTAAGTATCCATGTCATATGTTTACATTTTTCTAAAACTCTACTTAAGGTTACATTTTTCTAAAAGTTTCAGCTTACATTTTTCTAAACCTCTACTTGTATCTATAATTTTCTAATTATCTCATCTCCTTGCGATTTTATATGATTTGAAGACCGTTAATGCCAGAAATCGTGCTAACATTTCATAGAAGCGGGGGGTATATTATGGTTCTCGAGGCGGTTACAGATTGATAGAAGACAATCTCGTAAGTAGCATATGTATATTAGATTTTTTTAATCATACTTGGACTTGATATACATGTATACATATATTATTTTTTAGTTAATGTGTAGGTGTCAAAGGGAGTGACCGACTTGAATCGGCACGTAACTTATAAAGAAGGGCACACGCCTAAAGGATCCCGAACATGTAACGAATATGATCAGGAAGTCTTGGCTAACATAGTAAGTATTATTTTATTAAGACGGGTTTTTAATAACTTTATTGTTTAATTCTTGTATGTCTGACTATCTATTTATTTTAGTAACAAAAATAAAATTAAGTTTATTTAATATATTATAGGAAAATGTTCTGAAGGAGGTTGCGGAAGGGAAATTCACTCCGAGTGGTCGTGACGACGTTCTTGCTAGAGCGATCGGCCGACCCGAGCGTCCAGGTCGATTGAGGGGCGTCCCATTACATGTCGGAGTCACGAAATATTATGGGACAACTAGCCCGAAAAAGAAGAAGAAAAATAAGGGGAAGGCTGACATGGTACCATTTTATATTGTCATTTAAAATTCACATGTTATTGTTTTAACAAAATGTTGATTCTACATTTTGGGCGTGCAGGTTCAGTTATTGGCCTCCGTGATACTAAAAATGAATTCTGGAGGCAAGCCTTCCGAAGAAGAATTGAAGATGATGGAGGATGTCATTAAAAAGGGTGAGGTAGTGCAACAGATTGGTCAAGAGGCGGACACTACTACCTTGCCAATACATGAGGAGACGGCTGAGAAGACGGGTGAGGTACCTAGTGCTGCTGAGGTTTTAATACCTCAAGCCGATAAGGTAAATATGACTTTTATTTTTATTTTTTTTCTGCATTTGTTCTTTCCAGCAGTCATGCCTTTGATTGGTTAATTTTATTAGGTAAATGAGTCTGAAAAGGGGGCACAACTTGAGGAGACAGGTGAGGTACCTAATGCTGCTGAGGTTTTGATACATCAAGCCGATAAGGTAAATATGACTTAACCATTTTGAACCTCTGCATTTGTTCTTTCCAGCAGCCATGCCTTTAATTGGTTAATTTTATAAGGTAAATGACTCTGAAAAGGGGACGCAACTTGAGGAGCCGGCTGAGACGACGGATGACAATAATGAGGTATGTAGATCATTTATGATATCTATTATATTTTGGTATTTAATTAATAATGTGTATTCTTCAGGCCATAAAAAAAGAGTAGTTATTCTCACCGACCCTTTATCCAAGGATGTGGTTCGTGTTGCCCGGGGTTTCGTAGACATAATGCCCAGGAAATCAGCGGAAATCATCTTGGTTCATGGCGTACCACTCTTGCCGAATCATACAAAAGTGGAGATAGAGCAAGCCGCGAAGAGCTATGAAACCCGAAAAATGCACGTCCCTGTCCGTGACGACCTTCAAATTCTGGCAGATGCGGTTCAGTGTTTTGTCCAATGGCCTAATAAGCACATTTACCTGGCTCGTAAAACTCAACAGAATGTAGTCGGGGTTAGAAAAATACATCTAATTTAACCAGCCTTTTGTCTTTGTTCATCACCTACATAATTAGTGAAATTTATATGTTATATTTTTGTTTTGTAGGTAACAAAAAACATGGATAAGTCTAACTCGATAGACAATCTTTCTACTACCTCGTCAAAACAACAACTTGATGAGGTATTTAATTAACTCTCTTGATATTTTAAGTTCTACTATTGCCTCATCATTGAAAGAGCAACTTAATTTAGTTAGCCACATGTAGGATGTTGTGACAGGTAGCACAAAAGGAAAACCGCATCATTTCCCCGAGCTGAAAGAGGTCAGAAGTCTATCCCGTACTAATTATACTGGGAACGTTTTCATGGAAAAAGTACGAACGATGACGATGATGGACCTTTATAAGGAGGCTGGTGATCGCATAGCAAGCGAGCAATTAATAATTATTTCGCTCGAGGATGATATTGTAGGGATAGAATGTCAAGCAATTCTGTCATGGGAAATTCTAGCCATTTGGGTTGGCCTTGACGAGATTGATGTCCAACACCGATATGTTTGGATGAAGTAAGTTTCTTAATAAATTAAATCATGCAATATTCTAATATTCTGACTAAGATATAGTGTTTTTAATATCGGAATTAAAACCGTCATGTAGGTACTTGAAATCGGTTGTGATCCCCGAGACCAAGAGTCCACTTGATCTATACGGATTCCTGTGCCCAAATATTTTATATATGCATATCGGGATTATTTCGTATGAAGAACGTATAGATTATATTGCTGCGGAATTGGCGAAAAACAAAAAGCTCATTCTTGCCCCTTATAATGAAGTCGGGTAATATATAATTAATATTACGATTCCAAATACAATTGCATTTTTATATGGTTGGTTATGATGCATGTTGTGCTTGTTAATAATGATGTGTCTCTCGATCTAGGAGACATTGGGTGCTAGCAGCGATCAATCCGACCAAGAAGAAAGTATTTTGGTTGGACTCTTTGCATAGACAACCATCCGAGACCTTTAAGAAGTTGATTATTAAGTAAGTTTATAATACTGATTTGGCACATAATATTAAGTTTCAATTATTATTATTAAGTAAGTTTATGTGACTTTCTGCCTCTTTCCTTTTTTAAAGGGCCTTTGAGAAGAAAAGAGCAAACGACGATCAACCCACGGAAGATTATGATGATGGCCCTACTTTTACTACGATAACAGGGGTACGTGCGCAAATACAATACCTTAATAATTAAGTGCATTAAACTAATTACGCATATACATCTGTCTTTTTTAATTACGCATTAAACTAATTGGTAATTGCCTTCTCGTCTCTTCGTTTTTTATGTAATAATAGGTCCCTAAACAGCCGGATAGCATACAATGTGGATACTACGTTTGTCGTTTCATGTTGGAGATTATAAGGCGAAGATATATCATCATTCCAGAAAGAGTTAGTAGTTTAATGTAGCTATTAATACTTTTTTTCATTAGAGCTGATATCTTTGCTGCTATATATGATCGATGTTGCTATGTATGCCTACTGTTGTTACCCTACTGATCGATGTCTTTTATTTGTTTTATCCGCAGTATGCAATCACCACGCCACATGTCCCTGAGTACAAAAAGCACCATATAGACGAGGTAAGGGACTTGTGGGGCAAATACGTCCTTGAACATTATTGTAAGGAAGAATAAATGAAACTTAGATTATTTTGAAAGCAGATAGGGAACTTTAATTTGTAGAAGTCATTACAGCAAATTGTAAGTATGAATTGCTCTGAAGGAGATCAT